>JAFEMH010005463.1:0-162253 GCA_022495995.1 Adenophora triphylla var. japonica | reverse complement strand
TAATCATTTCTCAGGGATTTGAGGGAATATTGTGGACTTTAAGGGGATTCGGTAATTATGGAAACAAAGAGGTCCGTACGGACCTATATTGCTTTTTCCGGTTTCACGAAAATTCCCGAAAGGTCCTTTGTCCCTTTTTATCCCGGGAGGGCTCCTCCCTTGGTTTGGTTGGGGGTTTGAGAGGGTTTTGAGTGGGAGAGGTCTACGAAGGCTGCGTGGATGAGTGCGGTGTTTCCGGGTGTTTGAAAGGGAGTGATCAGATTGGGGTACTTACGAGAAGCCCCTCGACGACGTCGCTTATGAAAGAAGTGGGGTCGCCGATAAGATAAGGGTCCTAATGGATCGCGTCTTTGGGAGAGGAAGTGGCCAGTGAGGGTCAAAGTGAGGACGTGGTGGTGTCCTTTTGGGTGACCGTTTAGGTCGATAAATTTGGAACACTGTGATAGGATTCCCTACGTATCCCTGGCGGGAATCAAGCACAGTCGTAGTTCGGGTGTGGGAGTGAGTGTTACGTGAATACGGGCGTGGTGGTGCCACGAAGTGTCGTGTGACCGCCGAGGTCGGTGGTGAGGGCGTGGTGGCGTCTGGGTGACCGCATAGAGTCGGTGATAAGAGCGTGGTGGCGTCTGGGTGGCCGTATAGGTCGGTGGTAAGGGCGTGGTGGCGTCACAGGGTGGCCGTATAGGTCGGTAAACGTGGTGGCGTGGTGGCGTCTGGGTGAATAGTCGGATAAGCGTGGTGGCGTCATGGCGGTGGCGTGGTGGCGTCGGGGTGGCCGTATAGGTCGGATGGTAGACGTGGTGGCGTCTGGGTGGCCCGTATAGGTCGGATGATAAGAACGTGGTGGCGTCAGGGGTGGCCGTATAGGTCGGTGATAAGGACGTGGTGGCGTCTGGGTGGCCACGTATAGGTCGGTGATAAGGACGTGGTGGCGTCTGGGTGGCCGTATAGAGTCGGTGATAAGGACGTGGTGGCGTCTGGGTGGCCGTATAGGTCGGTGATAAGGAGCGTGGTGGCGTCTGGGTGGCCGTATAGGTCGGTGATAAGGACGTGGTGGCGTCTGGGTGGCCAGTATAGGTCGGTGATAAGGGCGTGGTGGCGTCTGGGTGGCCGTATAGGTCGGTGATAAGGAACGTGGTGGCGTCAGGGTGGCCGTATAGGTCGGTGATAAGGGCGTGGTGGCGTCACGGGGTGGCCGTATAGGTCGAGATGGTAGAAGGCGTGGTGGCGTCTGGGTGACCCGTATAGGTCGGTGATAAGGACGTGGTGGCGTCTGGGTGGCCGTATAGGTCGGTGATAAGGACGTGGTGGCGTCTGGGTGGCCGTATAGGTCGGTGATAAGGACGTGGTGGCGTCTGGTGGCCGTATAGGTCGGTGATAAGGGCGTGGTGGCGTCTGGGTGGCCGTATAGGTCGGTGATAAGGACGTGGTGGCGTCTGGGTGGCCGTATAGGTCGGTGATAAGGACGTGGTGGCGTCTGGGTGGCCGTATAGGTCGGTGATAAGGACGTGGTGGCGTCTGGGTGGCCGTATAGGTCGGTGATAAGGACGTGGTGGCGTCTGGGTGGCCGTATAGGTCGGTGATAAGGGCGTGGTGGCGTCGGGGTGGCCGTATAGGTCGGTGATAAGGACGTGGTGGCGTCTGGGTGACCGTATAGGTCGGTGATAAGGGCGTGGTGGCGTCTGGGTGGCCGTATAGGTCGGTGATAAGGACGTGGTGGCGTCACGGGTGGCCGTATAGGTCGGTGATAAGGGAACGTGGTGGCGTCACGGGGTGGCCGTATAGGTCGGTGATGGGAGCGTGGTGGCGTCGGGTGGCCGAATCGGGAGGTCGGTGATAAGGGCGTGGTGGCGTCTCGGGGTGGCCGCGTATAGGTCGGTGATGGACATGGTGGCGTCTGGGATGGAAGATTTTACGATTTTCCTAATCGGGTGGTTTAAGGCCTTCTTGAGTTGCCGTTGAAGTAGGCAAGGATGATGGCCGATTGCTTCACCATTTGGCGTTTTGGGAGGCGCTTCGTGCCTTGGGACTTGTACTCGGAGATGTTGGCTCCTTCGCGTGCTTGTTTTGCCGTTGAGTGGGCGAGGAATGATGGTCGGTCTTTGAGGATATGCGGTCTTGTATGACTTCCCTTTGACTTGTTGGGGAGGAGCTCGGGCTTACTTTGATGGCCGGTGCTTGCGTTGCCGTTGAGGTGGGCGAGTTCGGGCTTACATCGGCTTGCCAGGTGCTTGAATTGCTTTGAGGATGCATGACCTGTATGGGCCCTCTTACATTGGGAAGATGACTTCGGACCTTCGGTGGTTGAGTTGTCGTTGAGCGTTTGGGGCGTCTTGTGCCTTGATATTCGTCTTTGGGAGGTGTTGGCTCCTTCTTGAATTGCCGTTGAGGCGAGGATCGGTCTTACGTTTGATGGCCGGTGGTTGATTTGCGGTTGAAGTGGGCGAGACCGGTCTTCGGGCTTAGTGCCGTTGAAGTGGCGAGACCGGTCTTACGGCCGGTTGATTTGAAGGGTTAGGGACCATTACTTGGATTCTTTGAAAAAGGCCTTAGGACGGGGGCAAAGTTTGTAAGGGCGAAAAGTCATTTGGGCACCCCTTGCAAAGAGGTCCGTACGGACCAACACAGGGTTACAAAGAGGTCCGTACGGACCAAGTTGATTTTACGGTTCCCGAGTTTTGACCGGGCGTTAAGCAGAGGCTCCTTCACTTCTTCTTCTTCGGTTCTGAAGCAGTAGAGAGAGAGAAGGAGAAAACCTCCATTCTTGCACCAAAATCTTCCATTTTCCTTTGATTTGCTCGCATGATGGCGGAGGGATCTCGAAGGAGCCGTAGACAACGCCGGTCGAGGAAGTGGTTGAAGCGGCGAATGGAGCTTCAAAGGAATTGGACCTCGTTCGTTCCGTCTTCGAAGAACCCGGATGTTTTGTATCCGAATCCGGGAGGTGCATAATCGTCGCTCCATGAACGTTGGGGAGGTAAGAAATCTATTCGTTTTGATTTCTGCTGCTCGAGATTTTGAATGCTAAAACTAGAATTTAGTTTTTCGCATATTTGGGTGTTGTGATTTTTCATGCCTTTTTTGTGAAATTCTTGATGAATTGTTGAAAATGGACATGTGAAAATTGTGGGTATGTGTATTTTGTGCAGAAATGTGTAGATTAGCTCTTATTTGTGAAAATAAAGTGCCTATCTAGTGAATTGCATGCTTTGGTGTTTTGTACCGTATGCTATTTATGTATGTACATTATGAGAAAAATTATCGTGTAGTGACAAATTTTGTGAAAAAATATGACATGTGCCGTGCTTTTGTGACGGGTTATATGTGAAAGTGTGTGCCGTGTAGGGACGGACTTTTCTTTTGAGAATGTGCTATATAGTGTGTGCCGTGTTTTTGGGTGACGGACTTTGTGGGGAAAATATGTATATATGTGCCGTGTTGGGACGGATTTTCTTTTGAAAATGTGTCGTGTAGGGTTTAATCCCTCCCTTTTTTTTTTTTGAGAAAGATGTATACGGTGTGTGCGCGTGTTTTGTGACGGATTTGCATGGGAGAAATTATATGCATGATATATGTGAAAATTATGTGCATTGTGTGCCGTGTTTTGTGGCGGTTACATGACAAATTGTATGTGAAAATTATGTGCATTGTGTGCCGTGTTTTGTGACGGGTTGTGGTAGAAATCATGTGTACATGTGAAAATTATGTGCAATATGTGCCGTGTTTTGTGACGGGTTATATGTGCATTATGTGCTTTTGATATTAAGTACTTGTGATTGACGTACCTTTCTTTGTGTTTACTGCGGAGATGAGAGTCTTACGGCCCAGGGAAAGCCAAGAGGATGAAAGACTTCGGGGATCGCTCGAGAGCATTGTGGAGCTATGGCGGCGGATGCACGATATTTCCGTGGGCGGTAGGCCGAGTCCGGAGGTTGGTTTATGCTTGGCCTAGGTGTGTTCGTTGAGAACACAGGTGGAGTGTCGACACGAGGAAGAACAAGAGTGTCTTCTGGGCCTTTACGAGTATTGGTGGGATACCACCCACACCTTCCACGAGTGGGGCGAGGTGACCCGATGTGACGCCAGCTTTGATTTTCTTTGCTATTACTCGGGCTCTCCTTCAAAGGGAGCTGTGAGGTGGAGAGATATGATCTCGGATGATGTCTTGGCAAATTTCTTTGGGCTTTGAGCCTCGTCCTCGCGAGGGGGCACAGGGATCTTTGTACGCCACAGCGACGTAGAATGAGGATCACGGCCGGTATTAGGCCTGCATCCAGGTACCGGCCGGGTAACTGACGGAGCCGGTTAGCGCGCTCCTTCTTTGTGGTATGTTTGTCAGAGACTTTGTTCTCGAACCACGCGACCGCGGCTCCCTTTGCTCTGTTGGAGAGCTTGGCGATCTGGATAGGGTCTGCGACATTGCTTGGGCGAGCGGGCTTGGCCGAGCTCTACTTTTCTCTGGACCGGTTTAGTAGGGTGGCCAATTCGTTGGCTTTGCTTTGATTTTGCTCTGGAGGTATGAGTTTATTCTTGTTTTTGATTTAGCAACTTGTCGTTTCTCCATTTTTTTTTTTTTTTTGAGCTCTTCTCTGCTTTTGTCGCGAGTGTGGTTTTATGAGGTCTTTCGGTGCTTCCCGCTTAGGGATAGAGATCACAGGGCATTGCTGCGTATCTGCTATGCTCGGGGCAGGCTCGTACGGCCGGGAGGAGGAGGACCGGCGGGGTAAGCTCACCATTGCCTACGGGGAGGTGCGGGAGCGTTTGGAGCGAGATAGCCGTGAGGGTTTCGTCTTGTTCCCGTGGGCTCGGTATGAGGGTGATGAGTTTGAGGGAGCTCAGGAGTGACGGCGCGGCGGAAGATCTTTGCGGGGCTTGACTTGCGACGCCATGTATGCAGGGAGCGAGTCTTACAGCGGCATGGCCGGGTGTGCTTCCCGTTGCTCAGGGACCCTCCGTTTGGGATGTTTGACTCCGAGGATATGGATGTGCTTTGGATTTTGAGAGGTACCTTGGCGGTGTGGGTGCCGAGTTTATTTTGTTTGGTGAGGAGTACGAGACCTTCGTTAGGAGGAAGTTGAGGACGCCGCAGGTAGTGGCGAGGGAGAGAGAGGCTGGTCCACAGGCTCCCCCAGAGGTTCCGATGCCGGGGCCGGATTTCACTTATGTCCGTGGGGACGGATCGCGGAGGAGGGTATGCATGCCGTTCTGAGCGAGCTCTGCTGCGTCTGCAGTGGACCTGATAGATCGGTGAGTGTCTTGACTCTTTTCCATCTTGGCATCTTTTACGTTTTTCTCTTTTTGTTGTTGAGTATAAGCGCATTTGATGAGCGTTTCCTTGGCATTTTGCTTGTGCGAGTCCGGGGAGAGCCTACGATGCGGCGACTTGCCGTTATGTGGCGATGAGATCCTTTGCTAAGAAGATGGCGTCGAAGATGTCTTGCCGGTCTTCGCGTCGTATGCCGGCGTATGAGCCGATGCCTTCGAGGCATTCGGTGGATGTTCCTCCAGGGGCCGAGCCAGGGCCGGGCGAGAGGGACCTTCGAGAGGGCGGCATAGCATGGATGCGGGGCGTCTTACGGAGGCTGCGGGGCCTTCGAGGAAGCGGCCCTTTTATCGGTTCATGCCTCCGCATGCCGCTCGGGAGTGAGGATTCTCGAGCCTTCTTTCTTCGACCCTTTCGCCGGATTTGATCCTTGATTATTTTGAGTGGCGAGCTCAGGAGGGCTCGGTACTACGATGATGAGGGCGTGACGGGCGAGTTATTTAGGATGCCCGATTTTTCTTTGGAGGATCTTGGCGAGGATGATGATGACGAGGGCTACGATTAGTATTCATTTGCTTTCCCTCTTTTCATATCCCTCTCTCCTTTTTTTTTTTTTTGTTTAGCAGCAGAGACATTTTGTACACAGTAATAAAACACATGTATTTGCATGGCAAGCAGTATTTTATTTTAAGATGTAATGTCATTTATTTTTGTGATTCAAGGGAATTGTCCTAGAAATTGTTGCTATTATTATTTTATTATTTTTGTACATGCCACGTGGCGAGAGTGCGTTTGTGGGTAGTGTTGGTTTGCAGGAAATGGCTTTGGCAGATGTTTGGGCGATTTGGAGCAAGGTTTTGCGAGGACGGTGGTTTTATCTTGTTCTTTGAGGAAATGGGTTACGGTGTGAGCGTGAAGCTTGCGGGCTTTCTTCGTACTTCGTTGGAAGAAGTGCGGGGCATGATCCTTGATTCGGGTCATATCGACATTTCGAGTAGGAGCGGTTCATGGTTGATGATGAGTGGCGTCTCTTGGGATGTATTTGCCTTGTGCGTGATAGCGGCGCTTTTCATAGGTCGGCTCCTTGGCATTTGTGATGGCGCTTTGCTAGATGTGGTAGAACGCTGCCCAGTGGAGAGGATATTGTCCGTTGGTCTTTGGGGAGACTCTTAATGGTATCGGCCGTACAGCGGCCCAGGGATCGTTTTATGAGAGGAAGCCCCGCTTTGCTCACCTTGTGGGCTGCGAGAGAGACTTCGAGGCCATGCCCAGGAGCTCAGGCGTCGTTTAGCCCGTGGTCATTTGCTCGGCTGACCTCTTGTGTTGGATATGGATCGGTCACTTTGGGAGAGATGGATGGCACGGCTAGTACGCATCGAGATTTGGTGGGTTTCGTTGCTTGGAGGATTGAGACCGGGAGGATCTTGCGGGGAAGGGTCCTACGTTGTCGAGTTCAGGTTTGTCTTGGTCCTCCTTCTATGTTCCGTCGCTTGTTTCCGCGGTTTGGGATGAAGCGAGCCTTTGTTGAGTGGATGACCTTGCTCTGCGGAGAGTAGCTCCCTCTTTGTATGGCGGCCAGGGTGCCTTCTTGTATACGAGGGTATGGAAGTATTCCGCTTTCCCTCTGTGGTACTTCTTAGACGTCGGGAGAGTGTCGTGTTGACGACTCGGTATACGGCTTTAGTATGAAGCGGCGTGTTGGGCGATCCCAAGTGGTCTTGGAAGCGAGCGTGCAGGCGGTGCAGGACCCGTTGCCGTAGTAGTAGCTATTGCCTTAGGAGTGCCGAAGCACAGTCGACCCTTTGGATGTGACGGGAGACGCTTTGTTTGACTACGAGACTAGAAGTTGACCGGCGACGAGGAGAGGTCCTCTTTACGGACTCGCGGGGAGGAGATCCGAGCCGAAGCACGGGCGAATGAAGCCACGAGAGCTCTTGGATTATTTGACTCTACGGGGAGGACCCCGGATCTCGGGCGAGAGACGCGAGTTGGTTCACGTGGAGCGAAAGAAGACTCGCCGGGGACGAGGGAAGAAAGGAAAGAATGGCGAGGGACAAGCGCGAGATGGCGCGGAATGACCTCCTAGGTATCCATTCATTGCATTGCAAACACATTATTAGTTAAATGTATTAAAGTTTGTCTTTTAGCATGTTGTGAACTTGAGAGTAGACCGTGCTTGAACTCATCAGAAATGTTGTAACCGATTAGTGATTTGTGATTTACTTTTAAAGCTTTGTCGAGACGCAAGATCTCTTGTTTGCCTTTGTACATGTTGTGCACTTTGTCGGCGTCCATCTTTGGACTTTTACATTGCATTTGCGGGCCAGAAGCGATGCAGGCCATGACGGCAATCCCCTTTCTTGAGGCTTTGTGCTTGGGTGAGAGGTTGAATGCTCACGACAAGTCGTTCGACGGTCTTTTTTCGTAGCTTCCTTGCCGCTTGTTGGCGTCGGGCTCTTGACCTCAATTTCGCGGCTTACGCTTGAGCTTCTTTTGTTTTTTTTTTATTTTTTTTTTGTGAGCCCTTGCTCGAGCTCTCTTTTTTTTTTTTTTTTTTTTTGAAGCGCGTGAGGGCGAAGACGAGCCCTGGCTTGGAAGCGGACATGAGTCGATCGTTTGATCTTTGAGTGACCCTCGGATGTCCTTTGATGTTGCCGCCGTCGTTTGACTTGGTCAAGGTGGCTATTTGGGGCGTGTTCTTGAAAAGTGCGTAGCTTGATGGAGGTCTTGATTGACATTCAAACTTTTGACTTTTTGTGTATTTTTAGGCCGGACCAATTAAGGTTGCCTACGTTCCCAGGACTAGAGGGCTCAGTGCTGCGTAGTTCGACACTACATGGAGTGCCAAGAGATGCACGATTGTTCTTCTTCGGGCGAAGTATCTGCGAAGTTTGCTTCCGTTATTTGGATTCATGAAGGGATTGCCGTCTAGGTACGGTTAGCTTCATGGCGCCTCGGAGAAGATCTTTTGAACCACGAAAGGGCCGATCCATGTGGGTTCCCATTTTCCCGGTGGGTTGGTTCGAGTGGGAGGCTTTTCTTTGAGTCTGAGTCACCTTCCACGATGTCTCGGGATTTGACTTTCTTGTCGAAAGCTCTAGCCATCTGCTTTGATAGGCTCGGGCGTGTTCCATGGCCTTTAGTCGTCGCTCGTCTAGCGAGCCAATTCGTCATGTCGGCTTCGGAGCCATTCGACTTCGTTGATGTCATTTTCAGGCGGCACTCGGAGTGAGGAATTTCTAGCTCGATGGGAAGGGCCTTCCATCCCGTATGTCGGGGCAAATGGGGTTTCTCCGTGGGCATTACGGCGATGTGCGGTAGCCCCAAAGTGCAAGGTGCGGTTTCTCGGGCCAATCTCGTCCTCGGGTGGTCATTTTCGGATGATCCGTTCGAGGGTTTTGTTTTTGCTTCCACGGCGCCGTTTGTTTGTGGCCGGTAGGGAGAAGATTTGTGGCGTGTGATCTTGAATTCAGCCCGGCCGATGCTGTCGAATTCTCCTTGAAGTGTGAGCCGTTATGCGATATGACCTCATTTGGGATGCCGTATCGGCATATGATGTTTTCCTTGAGGAAATGTGCGACCTTCTTGGAGGTGAAGTACCTTGTAGGACTTGGCCCGACCCATTTGGTGAAGTAGTCGATGGCTACTAAGATGAACTCGTGGCCGATTCTTTGCTGGCGGAGCGATTTTCCCGATGACGTCAATTCCCCAGTGGCAAAGGGCGAGGTGTAGTCATGCGGTAGAGATCGTGGGGCGGCGAGATGATTGAGGTTGGAGAACCGTTGGCACTTGTCGCGGCTTCGGACAAAGTGGATGCAATCTGCCTCCATGGAGATCCAGTAGTAGCCCATCCACGAGAATGATTTGCATCGAGGCTCTGGCGTTCATGTGGGGACCGCAAGCCCCATTGTGGACTTCGTTCATGAACTTGTTCGCTTCTTCTTGGGCGACGCAGCGTAGGAGTGGCCCGTAGTAGCGTTTCTTGTATAACATGTCCCGAGGATGACGAAGTGAGAGCAAGGCGTTTTAGGGCCATGATGCTCTTGGTTTTGACCCCTCTGTGTGTTGACCTTCCTTGTTCATGAAGGCGGTTTCCCAGTTCTTGAGGTATTGGAAGATCTGGTTTGTACCATGGCTCATTGACGGGCTTAGGTTACAGTTCGATCTCACAACGGTAGGCGAGGAATTTCCTTTCGTCCAGACTTTGAAGGGTTTGATTGCTTTTCCTTGGGGATTTCCACAAGGGAGGCCAAGGTGGCTAAGGCATGCAAACTGTTTCGGTCTCTTGGCAAGTAATGGAAGGTGACCTCTTCGAATTGTGTGATGAGGTCCTCTATGCGAGCATGGTATTTTTGCAAGCCGGGTCTATGGTTTTCCACTTGTTGGAGACTTGGTTGATGATCAAGTGAGTCCCCATAAACTTCGAGTTTGGACATTCCTCTCGAGTGCGGCTTGTAGTCGGCGGCGCGAGCTTCATATTCGGCGGCATTGTTGGTTACCTCGAAATTGAGCTTTATAGCAATTGGGGTGTGCTCGTCTTTGGGATCCACCAAGAGCATACCGATGCGTTTCCTTTTTGGTTGGCCGCTCGCGTCGAAGAATAGTTGCCATCGGTTTTCGCCTTCGATTGCGAAGATTCCCTCGTCGGAAATTGTGGTTCGGGGCCTCGAGCCTCGTCGGTTGGGAAATCGGCCGGTTGTTCGGCCATGGCCCGTCCCTTGATTGATTTTTGGTTTACGTACTTGATGTCAAATTCCGCCGGGAAGAAAGACCATTTGGCGAGCCTCATTGTGAGAGATGGTTTGTCGAAGAGGTACTTGGCCCAGGTCCATTTTGGAAACCAAGTGTGCTGTGTGCGGCGCATGTAGTGCGTAGTTTCCCAACAACCCATACAGGCTGCGCGAGTTTTCTCGAGGGCGAGTAATTGAGTTATTGCCTTGAAACTTTCGGCGCGAAGTAGATGGCGTTTTCGACCGTGACTCTTTCTTTTCTTGACGAAGCATGGCTCAGCTGCGGTGTCGGTCACGATTAGGTATAGCAACGGTGGCTTTTCCTCGTGGGGAGGACGAGAGAATCGGAGGACTCACAAGGTATGCTTTATTTTTCAAAGGCATCTTGGCATTCGAGTTCCATTCGATGTCGGCGTTCTTCTTCATCAACTTGAAGATTGGCTCGCACATAGAGGTCGATTGGTTGACGAAGCGGGCGATATATTGCGGGCGGCCCATGAAGCTTTTCACCTCTGTACGAGTTTGCGGTGGTCTCATTTCGATGATAGCTTTGATCTTTTGAGGATCCACCTCGATGCCTCTCTCGGTGACCATGTATCCCAAAAAACCTTGCCTCGGCTAACTCCCAAATGTGCATTTGGCGGGGTTAAGCCTCATTGAGTGTTTTCGGAGGCGATTGAAGAATTTTCTCGGGTGCGCGAGGTGTTGTCCGTCGATCCCTTTGAGTGAACGATCATGTCATCGACGTACACTTGATCTCTTTGTGGATCATATCGTGGAAGAGGGCGGTTCTTTGCCGTTGGTAAGTAGCCCAGCGTTCTTTAGTCGAACGGCATTGCGTAGCGATAGGTTCCCCAGGGGTTGTGAAAATTTGTCTTTTCTTGGTCTTCTTCGGCCATCTTGATTTGATTGTGGCCGGCAAAACCGTCCACGAAGGACTTGACTTGAAATTGGTTTGTAGTGTCTACCAACATGTCGATATTGGGTAGTGGAAAATCGTCCTTGGGACTTGCTTTGTTGAGATCTCGGAAGTCACGCAACGGCGTACTTTTCCATTGGCCTTGGTGACCGTGACAATATTGGAGAGCCATGTGGGGTACTCGATCACCACGATGAAGCCGACGCGGAGCATTTTTCGATCTCCTCTTTGACTTGTAAAGACCATTACGGC
This sequence comes from Adenophora triphylla var. japonica, assembly GCA_022495995.1. Taxonomy (NCBI): domain Eukaryota; kingdom Viridiplantae; phylum Streptophyta; class Magnoliopsida; order Asterales; family Campanulaceae; genus Adenophora; species Adenophora triphylla. The sequence continues at coordinate 151,089 of JAFEMH010005463.1, read as the reverse complement.
TTGATTCGGCGTAGCTTTTGCTTGATGGGCTTAGCCTCGGGATTTAAGGGAATCCGGTGCTCCACAATGTTAGGATCTAATCCGGGCATGTCTCGGTAAGACCAAGCGAACACGTCCACGAACTCTTTGAGCGGTGCGATCAATGCGTCTTGCTCTGTGCCGGTGAAGAAACTTCCGATTTGCGTCTCTTTTGGCTCTTCGGCGGTTCCCAAATTCACTTTGGTTAAAACCTCCTCGGCGGCTTGGGCCCGGTTTTCTCTCGTTTGACAACATGCTTAAAGATGTGCTTAATGTATTGTTCGTTTAATGTATACGCTTCTTTATCAAGTGAATCGTTATTAAGCTTGTTTGTGTGTTAGTTAATTTATCGGTTGTTAAAGATGCAATGAGAGGATACTCGGAAAGATCGAAGCATTCATTAAGAGCATACGGGAATACATTATTGGCAATGAGTTCGTAATCTTACGGCGTGAGGCCATCGGATGACTCGAGAGACTCAAATTCAAAGCTAATGGACTCGGGATGAGTTTTGACACTAGACTCTAGGACTCGAGGGTCGAGACCAAGTTGTTCGATCATGTCCTGTTTGCTAGCGGTAGGTCAGGAGAATGTGGCCCGGTTATTGAGGGCAATGAGCTTGATAGGAGATGGGGCTTGAAAGGCTTTATGTCACCGTTCCGATCATTGCTATCACGAGTTATCGAAACAAAATCGATTAGATCGGCATCTCGATTTCTTCTTTGAAGAAGCGAGGTGTAGCAGTGGTTCGTCCCAAGCATCGTCTGCGGAGTCTCTTGCTTTTGTCTTGGGCATTGCTAGCTCGAATGCGAGACTCTTCCCGCTTGTTGAAGGCGGGAGTGTTGACGAGAGAGTTTTTCGAGTTCTTCCGCCAAAGAGGGAGTTTTCCGAACCAAAATTATTTGTGAATAGTGGTGGTTGTGGATCTCGGCGGGGCGGTGTGTCGAGGAATGCTCTTCGGACGGGATTTGGCTTGAGGCCTACGAATCTTGCCGAGGTTACTGCTGGAGCTTGTCCATGGTTGTCGGCCGGCTTTGTTTGGCGGCGATCGGCTCTGTTCCCTTTTACGGATCTTCTTCCAAGTTGCCGGCCTTCCTTGTGAAGTACTTGGTCATGTCGAAGCTATAGGGCGAAGATCGGAGATTGCGTGCGAAGCCTCTTTTTGTTATACGTGGAGCGTTTACGTGCGGCTCGCTTGTCCTCCGCAATGTGTTCGGGAGTAGGAGAGTATCCCGAGGCCGTGCGGGGTATTACGTTCTTTGATATTGATGATACGGTTGAGTGCCACGATGGCGTTTTCCCAAAGCCGAGCCCGGGATGTAGTTCATGTGCTTCATCATTTTCATTGGGGGCGGGATCTTGTCCCAAATCAAAGGCAGGTCTATGTGGCACACTTGGGCCTTTGGGCTTTCGATGGTGAACCCTGTTAACATCATGCCATCATCGTCGGGTTTGATTTCTAAGGCCGGGACGCCGTTGGTATCGGTCCTTTCGGTGACTATCTTTGTCGCCGTAGATGATGGTCATATCTGTTCCTTGGACGAACTTTACGCAGCGATGGAGAGTGGATGCCACCCCATTGATCGATGTAGCCAAGGGCGTCCCAAAATGGCGATGAATGTGATCGGGATGTCGATGACTTGGAAGTCTGTTGGGACCATTTGTTTTCCAAACCAAGGTTGAGGTGGCTATTCCCAGGCGGGCGGGATGTTGAGTCGTATGCCTTGATTGCACGAGTCGAGGTTTTAGATCGGTTGCTTTGATCCCTAGCAAATCCATCATTTTGGGTTTGGAAGGACGTTCATGGATGATCCCCATCTACCAACACCCGAGGAGACGGCGCTCGTCCGGTTGAAGCTGTTATGTAGAGAGGCTCGTTGTGGTCGGCCCCAAATTTTGGAAGATCGAGTTACGTGAAGGTGATGATATTCTTTGTAATTGACGTTGCCAATCATACGAGCTGCTTCATCAGTGTCCTTGTGATGGGAACCATGGTGCAGGCCAGAGCTTTCTTCCAACTTGAGCTTGTGCGGGTAAGATGAAGTGAGTAAGGACCGAGTGAGATGTTAGCTTTGAGTGCGCTTGAGCTGTGTCAAGACGGGATCTTCGGCCTTTGGGTCCAGGGTTTCGGCTTCTTTGGCGTAGGGTCCCTTTTCGGTTCGTGGCTCGGGTATGGTGGCCTTTTGTACGTCCGTGGAGGATTCACGGGATTTGACCGGAACGTGTCGAGAACATTCACCTCTGGACTTGTGGTTTTGCTTGTCTCTCCGTTTACGGAGTGGGAGGAGCCTGGTTGGCGTAAGGCCGGGCTGCGCATTTCAATTCGTTATTTGTCATGGCTTTTCTTGAAGCATCAATAGTGGCTTTGAGATCTTCCCAAGACGGGGTTGGATTATGCGGACCTTCGGGCCTTCGGTGGCGGTGCTTGAAGCTTCGTCCCGGTGATCATGGAGCAAACATTGCCGTGGCCACTGTGCGAGAACTAGGGTGGGGAGATTTCTTTGGAGTAGATGACATAGTAGTCAAACCTTCACGAGGGTTCTCCAAGGGTTCCGGCGTGGGATCACCGGATTCGTACCTCTTTTTCGGCTTTTGTTGAGAAGATAGCTTCTTCTTTCGTCGAGGACGGCCCTCGTTCATTGCATCACGGAATTCCATTTCCGGACAAGCACTGTCATCGCGAGCGTCCCACCGAATGTGTTCGTTGTTCGGCGGTGGTAAGGGACCTCGGGGAGGCTGGATGGGCGGGCTTTCCTCTGGAAGGTCTTGTGGCCTTACGTCATAAGCTGCATGGCTCGTACGAGGAGTAACGAGGTTGACTTACGGGAGACAATGAGAGACGTTAGAGGCTGTAGGAGCGATCATGGCTTAGGAAGCCCCGGGTGGTTGGGTGGCTAAGGTTCGAAGTGGTGCATGGCACCTTCGATCGAGCTTGTTGCTCACCTTGACGTTTCTCAATAGCCATGAGGACTGCCAAACTTCTTCCGGTGTTGGGAAATTTCTTGGGGGTAAGGTCCGTTCTCATCGTTGTTATCCAGACTTGGCCGTAGGGGATTTGTGGTATCTGGTGACGAGTGGGAAGAAGGTAGGACCTTCTTTGTTTTGACAGGAGACGGGTTCCGGGTACTCTCGACCACTCTGTTAGGCTGGAGGGTGATGGGCAAGAGTTTAGACACGGGAATGGCCTAACGGGATAAAGGGGAAAGCTCACGTGGCATGCGGTTTCGTTTCTTTTATTTTTTTTTTTTTTTGTTGTTTTAATTTACTTAAAACAGTATTTTCTCGAGAATCCTAGGTAGGTTGGAAAAGATTGCTCTTCTTTTTCGCAACTATGCTAGATCTGGGTCGATGGAGACCATACGTGCGGCTATAAGCCCCTCGTTTTGCACTGTATTTCGACATCCCGGGGTGGGCGGCCCGGGCGAGGTCCTATAGTGCAAGCGGTTTCCACCGGCCTAAAAGAAAAATCGAACCTAAGGACCGAGCTGTCATGTTCGTTTTGATGCGTTAGCCATGTGAATAGTGAACCGAGCCGGCGAGTCAAGATCGGAGTCAAGAGTTCGGCATGACCTCTCTTTACCTTGCTTGCGCAAGGGATACGTGACGTTAGGCGTTAGGTGGGTCATATCGTCATGGGCGACGTATCAAGGCGTGATGACATGGTGTCATGCGGCATGGATGTATATCGGGACGGAACATCGTGCAGGTGTAGCCGGAAATCAAGATCGGGTCAAGATTTTAGCATGACCTTTCATCGCTTTGCTTGCGCAAGGGATCTTGAGTTCGAGCCTTGACTCGAAAATGGCCGGCATGGTATATGTATCCGTGTATGACACGGGCTGGTAAAAACCAGCCGAGTACGGACGAGTGTGACTCAAGACTCAAACGTGCGGGGTTGACGCTTGGCTAGGATGGGATGTTTGGAATGATCCGTGCGCGCCCAAGAGGCCTAGGAAGACCAAACGGACTGCGCGAGACCACTCCGGGTTAAGGGTTGTAGTGTGCGGTGTATCCGGCGGCGGTGCGCATGGTGTGCGGTGTAGCAGCGGCGGTGTGAGTAGAGTGCGGTGTAACCGAGCGGCGGTGCGCGTAGTGTGCGGTCTCTAAAATTCTTTTACGAGTAAAATAGAAATTTTTTTTTTTGAAGAATTTTAAATGTATGCACGAGATGTATATTGATGCATTTTTTGTATTTTTATTTTTTTGTAAAATAAAAACGAAGCACGTGCACACACACACAACTTGATTAAAGGAAGGGGTAAAATGAAAGTTTGACCCTCATCATCGTTTTAAAAATCTTTTGTTTTGTTTAAAAGTTTTAAAACAAAAATCCCCAATGAGTCGCCAAGCGAAATTACCCGGATCCAGAAGGCCTCGCGGCCCCGGCATACAGCATTCTTTCGCGTTGGAGGTGTCTCGCCGTTTTGCTTTCGCATTTTGTGTAGAGTCGCCACGCCGTTTTTATTAAGCCCAAAACATTGAAAAAGGGCATCGGTTTAAAGATAAATTTTAAAGCTTTGTTTTTGTGTGATGAGATTTTGAGTTCGGAGAGTCGAGATGACTCCTCGGGAAGAGAATATTAGAATATTAGAGCTCACAGAGTAGCCTCGTAAAACGAGTCTTTCGGATACCCCTAATATCCTTTAAAAAGTTGTGTGTGTGTGTGTGTGCTTTTAAAAATGCATGCTGTATCGGATGTCTACATTGTATTGAAATGTATTGAAATAGTAGAGGAAGGAAGCCTTACCAATGTTGGTTCGTGTCTGTCTTCCCTTGGGGAATAGTGTTTGAGGTCGGAGTAGCGTTCGGATTGCTTCGGGGATGCCGGTTGTCCGCGGACGAGTTTCGGCGTGAGTTGAGGTTGTAAGGCTGCGTTCGGGCGGAGGTTCGGCGTGCGTGGGGATCGTCGGGATCACTCGGGCGAGAGGATTCGGCGTGCGTTGTGGTGGCGGAGTCACTCGGGCGAGTTTCGGCGTGGTTTGGGATCGTCGGTTTGACTCGGAAAGAGCGGGACAGGGAAAGACCGAGGCAAGGCCTCGGAGTACCACGAGGGGCCTCGGAGTACCTCGAGAGTGCCTCGGGGCAGCGCGGGAGCGTCTCGGGAGGCGCTCGGAGAGGCCGGAGCACCTCGAGGGCTCGGAAGGCCTCGGAAGGATCGAAGGGCGGGAATGCCTCGAAAGGTCTTAGAGGGGAGCCGAAGGCTTAGGGAGGAAGAGAGAAGTGGGAGGTGTGAAAAAATGAGGAGGGGAGCCCTCTATTTATAGTCTCGAGATTTGGTGCAAAGAGGTCCGTACGGACCTCCTTGGTTATCCGGGATTTTGGTTTTCCTCGATTTGAGGAATATGCAATGATGGTGAATATTACGGAAATGATGATGTCCCCTTGCAAAGAGGTCAGTACGGACCATCTTGACATGCGAAAGAGGTCCGTACGGACCAAGTACGCATTTAGGGTAATCATTTCTCCGGGATTTGAGGAATATTGTGGACTTTAAGGGGATTCGGTAATTATGGAAACAAAGAGGTCCGTACGGACCTATATTGCTTTTCGGTTTCACGAAAATTCCCGAAAGGTCCTTTGTCCCTTTTATCCCGGAGGGCTCCTCCCTTGGTTTGGTTGGGGGTTTGAGAGGGTTTTGAGTGGGAGAGGTCTACGAGGCTGCGTGGATGAGTCTGCGGTGTTTCCGGGTGTTTGAAAGGGAGTGATCCGAGATTGGGGTACTTACACATATGTCCAAGCATATTTTAATCTCATCTTATGCCTTGGGTTCAAAACCATTTTGATAACCCAATTAAGTTCATCCATTTTAAACGTATAGGAACCACCATTTCCTTATCTTGCTCGCAAACGGAATAGAATCAAAGCACCTTGCTATGGCAAGCCCACTGAAAACTATCCGAGGAGTGGTCTCAAGTGTTTAAATCATGGATTGGCATAAAGAACTTAAAAGTTAAATGAAGGTTCTTTAAGGTAGATTATAAGCATATCGGCAAAGATAGTCATAATCATGCACCGGGTAAGTTCCCGGGGAAGATAGGTGAGCCACAAGGACTACTTAAGTACCAACTCTTCCTTAGACGGAACTCTCCTAGTCATGCATAATTAGAAATCAACTACGATTTGACAACATAATCACTACCTTTTTATAAACAATTAGTTTCCTTTTAAAATTTCGCGTAATTATGACTTGTTTCCATAAACAATCATAAAATCCAAAATTTACAATGTCTAAATCTAAACATATTAGGAAACTATAATGCAATGTTTCAACTAAACATTTTTAGGAAATCACAATTCAATGTTTCAACTAAACATCTAATAAAATTCTTAACACTTAAGAACAAATAATTCATGCATCGCAATAATTATTAAAATCATATTTTAATCAATTAATCATGCATATCAATGAATCAATCTAGCATGGACTTATAAACTCAATTTTATAACATCCAGATTTTCATATACATTGCAATAATTATTAAAATCACATTTTAATCAATTAATCATGTATATCAATGAATCAATCTATCGCGGACTTATAAACTCAATTTTATAACATCCAGATTTTCATATGAACATATCAGATTGTAAACACAATCACGAGAATAGCGAGAAAAATTGAACAAGCGGATTACGCCGGTTTTGGCTTATTATGTCGCGTGACAACATCGGCGGGAGGCTTGATATGTCGCGCGACCTAACGAGCCGATTAACTGAACTCCACATGGCTCAACATGTCGCGCGACATAGCGGCCAAGTAACGGGATTTCCGGATTCGAACCAATACGAATTACATGTAATTAAATCACGTAAAACATCCCTTTTACGAGATTTAATTCGGCATATTCGAAAACGATTTTCACATTTGTTTCACATAAACAATTAAAAATTCTATCGCATACTGAAAACATGCAATAAGCATATAAACAATTTATATCTTAAATCTAGCATGTTAATTCAAACTTAACCATACGAACCTCGGCTCACGATACAGCTGTTGGGTTTTACGGGTCCATGCGCGGCGGAGATTAAGCATTAAAACATAAAACCCAAAAGCCCTAGGATCCGTTCTATACAATTAATTTAAATTCCTATGAGATAGAATTTAAACCAACCTCGAACGCTTTAGTTCTTGAGCTATCGAAGCGATTTGATTATGTGATATCGAATCACAAACTTCGTTCTTCAACTTGCTTAAACTCTAGGCCTTGATCGATGAACGAGCGAAGACCCTCTTTTGAGTATCCACACCTTTGAATGAATCCAAGAACAACTTCTTGATGATTGCGAGATCTAAACCTTGAAGAATATTGAGAGTATTTTGTTGTGAATTTTGATTGAAAATTTATTTGTCCTTTTAGGTCACATGCCAGAACCCTTGTATTTATACTACAATAGTAGGAATACCTCTCCTAATCGTATTAGGGGAGACGGGTACATCAAGCAGCGTCTTGGCCTATTATGTCGCGCGGTATATTAAGCCATTGGCTTAATATGTCGCGCGGTATATATAGCTTGATACGAAACTCTCAACTATTCTTCCTCAGGTTTAACCAATTCATTCTAGTTGTGTGTGACCCAATAGGATTACATTATGTTGGCAATGAGTTCGATCATATCGAACCTCATAAGACATAAGCGGACTCTAGCAAGCCATTATGTCTACCCAAATAATGTAACGTAAGAGTTCACGTTTCCAATGGTGTACTTCCATTTATCCCTTTGTCTCACGATGTTATATTGAACACAAGTCATGGTCCTTGTCAACTTGTTATTGTTCAATGCTTTCTCGATTCATAAGTATAATGATAATTCCAATCATATTGGGGTATGCGGCCATACACTTTCATCATTATCACTCATCGAGGGGCCCAAGCTTATAACATCTCTCTTACGAGGGACAAATTCCTTCTTGACTTATCATCCTTCCCATCATGAATCCGATCATGCCAATGATAGTCTTTATAGATATCGTGTTAAGATATCGTTTGACTAAAAATCAAACATGACTTTCATCATATGTAAGGTTATGATAATCTTAGGTCTAGGAAATAAATGAAGTAACCGTATGAGATTTAAGTATGACATTTGACCATGACATAAATCTCATGCGGGTCATGTCCAGTCACTTGTTCTCTAACAAGTACCCATAATTTCAATGTGCATCTCTTATGCATATAATCATCACATGATTATCCATTGACAATTATACTAATTATTCTCTTAATAATCAGGGACGGAGATTATTACAATAAATATGCAAAATATATAATAATCCAAATAATAAACATAAACGATAAAGATGATACATAACGGTTTTTCAGTTAAACATAACTAAAGCCTAGGGCATTACACCAACAGGGCAAAGCCTCAAAAAAAAAAAAAACGTGTCTTGCTTAAGTATTACTACTTTTAGCCGAATACCCCCACATTTTAGGTATTTATAAAACAGCTTACGAATACTTCAAATTCGTTAGGAGTTTTCATCAAATTCATCATTTAAATATTTCCTTTCTAAGGACCCATTTGTAACCCAATGGTTAGCATTATGGAGGAAGTTCTAATAATTTCCAAATATATGATGAGACATCCTTTTTTACTTTGTCAAGGTACTTCAATTCCTTGAGATGAAGCCCGATGACATAGTCCATAACCATGTTCAAGTGAGGTTTCTTTAACCCTTTTCCTTGTAAGGAAACTTGGTTAGGAGAATACACCAACTTCACTTCAATAATCATTCCACTTTGTCATATCGGGAATTTTAGATTTGTTCTTCACAAATCTATATGCATTACCAATTGTTTGCATCTCTAATGGAAACGTAATTCATGATTTTGGGTCTTATCTTAACCTCTTGAGGTTTAGATATTTCTACCTATACTAGGTATCCTCACATTTTGTCAATTAAGACGGAACTTATCACTAAGGATTTCAACCTCTCCTTACAAATTCTATTCTTCCTTTGGGTGTGTAAATAGCATTCGTTTGATAAATAAGTGTCAGCGTCCCAATAATTATTTTTCAAACAATACTACATACTCTCCACAATTAGGATGAATCACTAACTCATTCTTTATTACTTAACCTCTTAAGGTTTCATCTTTACTATTTCAAAAGATGTACTTTGCATTATCGAGTGCAAATATCAATAGAAGTAATGAAGAACTGATTTCCACAGAAGAAACCATATTTGATTTGCGAATCAAACTTCATCTTAGGTAGTAATTTTAAATTCACTAGTCGACGGAATGAATTTAAATTTACAAGACCTAAATGAACAAGTCATAACACAAGCCAAGTAGGAAATAAAGCGATATTTTTATTCTTCGCTCTTAGGCGGATTACGATCGAGATCAAGGTACCCTTTTCTTAATATAATACAATGACCACATTTGGTCAATTCAATCTTATGCCCCTAGGCTAAGTTGATCAAAGTCCAATGGAACATATCGATCTTCAGTCACATTGGCTTGAAGAGGGTTTCCATCTAGGTTGTTGATTCTAGGATGTCGACATTCCCTAGCCATATGCCCGGGTTTGCCACAATTAAAACAACTACCTTTGAACTTCTTGGCGGTTGTAGTTCCCCTCTTTACTTTCCGGTGTACTTCCTCTTGTTTAGATACTTGTTTCCGCCAAGTTTACTTGCCGTCTTTTGTCACTATACACATAGAATAGTGCATCTCGAGAAATTTCCAAAGTTCTCTTGCGGTTTTTATGCCACAACACACATAGTATTGTGCATAATCCAAGCCATTAAGAATATACATGCGACACAATAAATCGCTGTGATTCCATGTATCCAAGTCATTCTTTGCTTGGGGTTCATCCCCTTCGGATATCAATGGTGGATATTCCCAAAGAAATCGCACCAATTTTAATGTTGTCAAAAAGACCAACATTTTCTGTTGTCACCTCTTAAAGTCCATCCCGATAAGAATACCCGGTCTTTCCGCATGCACGAACGCATGATACGGAGGGGGAGCATTATGAGGTGCGACACATGAGGTTGTACCTGAGCCAGGTGAAGGAGGTTTTTCACCTTGTACCGAGTGAGTCGGTGAAGGAGCGGGTGCAACATTCTTTAGCGTTGCTTCGCCTTGAAGAGGAGCAGGAGTAAGCCCGAATGATTCAGAGGTGTCTTTCTCACTTGCCATTGTAGAAATGCATTAAGAAACGTAAAATACTTCTTACGATTGTTGGACTTTTGGTTAAGGCTTCTTAAGGAAATAACAAAAGAGATGAGAAAGATAACAGAAATATAACGGAAATTGAAAAACAAATCACAAATAGTCGAGTCTTTTGTTTAACACAATTTCCGTAAGAAGTATTTGTCCTGTACAGGTGCTTACGGTTGAATGGCAAACTCCTCGTAAGATAAAACGACTTCTAGTTATCTATAGGAGCACTCCAAATAAATAACTCTAGCGAACAATTGGCTATTTGGAACTTTGGACTTGAAGGAATTATATGCAACAATATGAAGATGATTAGGCAATGTTAATCTATCTCAAAGAGGGTAGAAAAGGCTCAATTTACTGTGTGTAACCATTGAAATTCGGTAGGGGAAGTATATAAAGAGAGTTAAGGGGTTTGTGCCTTTTCCCACGAAAGGACACAACTTTTCTGTTTGAATTGGTGACTGTTCAGGATCTGCTCGGCCGAGTCAAGGGACTCGCTCGGCCGAGCACCAAGCTGTACGGTCGAGTCAAGTAACTCGCACGGCCGTGTCAATCAATCTGCTCGGCCGAGTCAAGGACTCTGCTCGGCCGTGCAAGATTGTCCAGAGACTTGGTCAAATTCCTATGCTCTGCTCGGCCGAGTCAAGCACCTTGCTCGGTCGTGCACATCAAACAACATCCAAACCCTTTAAACAACTCTTGTTAAGTTACAAATCTTTTGTCATTAATTTCTCGTTCACCCGGAAATGGTTTTGAGGCAATAAATGAGTTATAGAATCTACAACAAATGTAGATTACCATTTGTAACAAGCTTCGTTAACAAATAACGAACTTTCGTTAGAAACCTAGATCAACGTTAAGTTAAACTTAACTTTCCGGTACCCATTTTCAACAATTAATACTCCCTCCGTTCCACGTGAGTTTGTACCAAAATTTTGGACACACAAATTAAGAAAAAGTAAGAGAGATAAATAGTGGAAGGAGGTGTATGTGAATATGAAAAATTAAATAGGAGAGAGAATGAGTGGGAGGAATAGTAAGTTGATTGGTGTTGTGAGTGTAAAAGTAAATTATGAGAGAGAATGAGTGGGTGCAATAGTAAAGATTCTTTGTCATTTTTGACAGTCCACACTCACGTGGGACGGATGAAAAAGAAAATAAGTCCACTCTCACGTGGGACGGAGGGAGTATATGATACTGAAATTACCCGATCCTCGCGCGGAGCGAGAGGCGGTTGTCTTTCGCGGAGGGTTGGTGTCTGAGACCTCGCTTCATGGGAAGGAAAATGAGGAGTCGCCACGCGGTTTTGTATTTTGAGCCCAAACGTTGAGAAACGGCTATTGAAAATGGTGTCGTTTTTATTGGTAGCAAAAACTTAGGAAAAGGCTTTGAAAATGGGGATCATTTTTATTGGCGGCAAAACGAGTAAAAAGCTTTTTAGTACCAGAGATTGTTAGGTTCGGAGGTCACGTTACGTTTCGGGTAGAGTATTACGAGATCGCCCGAAACGCCTCGCATGACGAGTCTTTCTACCTTTCTCGAAAACGTGTGTGTGTGTGTTTTTGAAATGGGGGCTTGAATGACAAGATTAATCTTAGTTTGAATGTCAAACGTTGATTAGGTGACTTTGTTTGAAAAGACGAGCGTTTGAATGACAAACGTCGGTTTTGAGTTGAAATGAGCGTTTGCGTGGCAAACGTCGATTTTGAGTTTGAAAGGAGCGTTTGCGTGGCAAACGTCGATTTTGAGTTTGAAAGGAGCGTTTGCGTGGCAAACGTCGACTTTGAGTTTGAAAGGAGCGTTTGCGTGGCAAACGTCGACTTTGAGTTTGAAATGAGCGTTTGCGTGGCAAACGTCGATTTTGAGTTTGAAATGAGCGTTTGCGTGGCAAACGTCGACTTTGAGTTGAAAAGGAGTTCGAAGGTCGAACTCCGGTTTTTTGAACCGGGCGAGTCATTGTTAACGATTTTTTACGGGAAAAATGCGTATTAAATGATTTTGAGTGTCAAATGGCGGCTTTTAGTTTGAAGATGAGCGTTTGGAGGCCAAACGTCAAGTCGCGCGTTTTTGAAAGAGAGTTCGACGGACGAACTCCGGTTTTGAACCGGGCATTACATTGTTAACGATTTTTACGGGAAAATGCGTATTAAATGATATGCGATCAACGAATCGGGTTGCGACTCGGACTTTGAAAAGTAAATACTATCACGATCCAAACGGGTCGGACTTGTAAATGATAGTATTTAAAGCAGTGTCAACGGAATCAAACGATCCGGAATCGTAAATGACGATCAACGAGGCCAATCGGCTTGGAATTGTAAATGACGATCAACGAGGCCAATCGGCTCGGATTTGTAAATGACAGAAATTAAATGACGATCAACGGATCGATCGATCCGGAATGGTAAATGACATAAAAAGTAAACGGAACGGGGTCGGAACGCCGTTTTAACCCGTGATTACTTCTCTTGCGGGAAGAGAAGAGGATCGAGGGGCTAAAACGTATCGGACCCCGTTAGACGGAGGCGTCTACATTTTGAGAGTGAGAGAGGGAGCTACCTATGGCTAGGGTCGGCTCCTTTGGCTCGGTGGGCGTATACGGGATACGGAAAGGTGTTTGAAAGGTGTTTCGGAAGTGTTTGGGCAGAGTTTCCCCTTTTATTTGATGTTTAGAAACCTAGGGATTTGGGCAGCGTTTCGACTTGTGTCGATTTAGCCTACGATCAGAATCTACCGACGAGTAGCACGAGGGCCCCCGAAGAGTAGAGAATTTCGCCGACGAGTAACACGAGAGCCCCCGAAGAGCGGAAGAAAGACAAGCTTTGAAGCTTGGGGTGGAGAGAGGAGGAAAAGAGGTGTTAAAATGAGAAGGAGGGGGGAGTATTTATAGGGTAAAAAAACTTGGAGGAGGGAGGAGAAACTTGAAGGTTAAGTTTGCTTGCTTAGTGAGGAAGAAAGAAAGCTTAACCTGATGGTTTTCTGTCCGGCAGAAAGAGTCCGGCCGGACTTGGACTGAATTTGGGGATATTTTGGTCATTTGGCCTTGAGTTTGACACGTCTTGGACACGTATTTAAACTGCAGAAAGAGTCCGGCCGGACTGTTCCTGAAATTGGCTATATTTCCTGATTTGAACAAGTTACCTGCGTAGATCTTGTTCTCGCGTTCGATTTGATATGTGGTGGGCCCAAAACGGAGTTCGTATGAGGGAGTTATGACCTCCGGAAGGTCGAGACGCTCGAAAATGGGAAATTTAATCCCGGAAGACCCCGAAAAGTACGTTTTTCGGGGAAAGCCATACTTTTACATGGGATAACGTGTGTTGAGTATGCTTTGATGTCGGGATGCACGGGGCAGTCCCGGGATGTCTCGTTGACTCGAGAACGGGGAACTTAACGGGTTCCGGTTAACTTTTAACGGATTTTGACGATCCGGATTTGGGTACTTACAGTTAGCCCCTCGGCGACGTCACTTTCGAAGGAAGTGGGGTCGTCGAAAAAAGATAAGGATCCAAATCGGGGGATGCCTTATAGAGAGACCTGGGCGGTCAAATGGATGGACCCTTAGCGAAAGGATTCCTACCTATCCCGAGCGGGAATCAAGTCGATCGTAGTTCACGGATGTGAGGGAAATTGGTAGGGGCCTCGACCTGTGGGGAATGATTTGGAGGAGTTCTTCCTGAGAGAAGCCCATTTTTGGAGCGTCTAAACTTTGAGGGAGACTATTTGAAGGCGTACGAACCTAAATGGGACCATTGCGAGGCATCAGGCTGAATGGAGACTATTGTGAGGCATACGAACCTAAGTTAGACCATTGCGAGGCATCCGAACGAATGGAGACTATTGTGAGGCATACGAACCTAAGTGAGACCATTGTGAGGCATCCGAACACGAATGGAGACTATTGTGAGGTGTACGAACCTAAGTGAGACCATTGCGAGGCATCGGAACACGAATGGAGACTATTGTGAGGCGTACGAACCTAAGTGAGACCATTGCGAGGCATCCGAACTGAATGGAGACTATTGTGAGGCATACGAACCTAAGTGAGACCATTGCGAGGCATCCGAACTGAATGGAGACTATTGTGAGGCGTACGAACCTAAGTGAGACCATTGCGAGGCATCCGAACACGAATGGAGACTATTGTGAGGCGTACGAACCTAAGTGAGACCATTGTGACGCATCCGAACCTGAATGGAGACTATTGTGAGGTGTCTGAACCTAAGTGAGACCATTGCGAGGCATCCGAACACGAATGGAGACTATTGTGAGGCATACGAACCTAAGTGAGACCATTGCGAGGCATCCGAACACGAATGGAGACTATTGTGAGGCGTCCCGAACCTAAGTGAGACCATTGCGAGGCATCCGAACTGAATGGAGACTATTGTGAGGCGTACGAACCTAAGTGAGACCATTGCGAGGCATCCGAACCTGAATGGAGACTATTGTGAGGCATACGAACCTAAGTGAGACCATTGCGAGGCATCGAACTGAATGGAGACTATTGTGAGGCGTACGAACCTAAGTGAGACCATTTCGAGGCATCCGAACTGAATGGAGACTATTGTGAGGTGTACGAACCTAAGTGAGACCATTGCGAGGCATCCGAACCTGAATGGAGACTATTGTGAGGCGTCGAACCTAAGTGAGACCATTGCGAGGCATCCAGAACACGAATGGAGACTATTGTGAGGTGTCGAACCTAAGTGAGACCATTGCGAGGCATCAGAACCTGAATGGAGACTATTGTGAGGCGTCGAACCTAAGATTTACAAAACTTACGAGGCGCGTGGCGCCTCGGGCCGGAGATTGCTAAATCATACGGCGTGCGCGCCTCGAGCCGGAGTTGCTGAATCATACGAGGCGTGCGCGCCTCGAGCGGAGTTCGCGAGGATACGCTTATCCCGATATGAAGGCGTTCGTGCCTTGGAAATCTAGGCTTATTGCTCTTTGCCAGTTTATCTCTGCCGGGATAGGGTGGCAATGATAGGAATGGTTGTGTTAAGCGGCGTTATTAACAACACGGAAGAAGTAGCGTTCCAATGATGGGGTTAGGAGCAGGATGTGGTCTCGGAAAAGACTGACACATTGTTGGGGAAAAGCGCCCGAAGTCTTGGCGGGGTCGATTAGGAAGCGAGAGGTTGATTAGCGTTTCTTCTTTAGAATCCTCGAGGATGAGCGTTCGGGCTTACCTTGATGGCCGAAGAGGGATTGTTGTGCGGCCTTACCTTAATGGCCGCTGAAGTGGGACTCTCGGGCTTACGGCGGCGGGAAGTGAACGTTAGTGAAAACCAATGGGAATTTTGACGTCGGGATCGTTGTGATTGATTTGATGTCAAAACGACAGTGGCGTTTGAATGTCAAACGTCGATTTGGGGTGGAAATGAGCGTTTGAATGTCAAACGTCGGTTTGGGATGTAAATGAGCGTTTGAATGTCAAACGTCGACTTGATATGGAAGTGAGCGTTTGAATGCCAAACGTTGACTGGGGATTGAGAATTTAACGTATGGAGACGAGCGTTAGTGAGGACTAGCGAAATTTAACGTCTGAGACGAGCGTTAGTGAAAAACTAATCAGGACTTGACCTCGGGAGAGGGGGTCGGTTGACGTGTCCACTACCAAGAGTAGGGGAGATGACGATATGTGAAATCTCGGGAGAGGATCTCACGAGGGATAATAATAGGAAAGGGTCTCACGAGGAGATGGCGAGATGCGAAATCTCGGGAAGGAATCTCACGGGGAGATAGCGAGATGTAGGATCTCGGGAAAGAATCTCACGGGGAGATAGCGAGATGCAGAATCTCGGAAAGGAATCTCACGGGGAGATGGCAAGATGCGGAATCTCGAGATGGAATCTCACGGGGAGATGGCGAGATGCGGAATCTCGGGAAAGAATCTCACGGGGAGATAGCGAGATGCAGAATCTCGGAAAGGAATCTCACGGGGAGATGGCGAGATGCGGAATCTCGGAAAGGAATCTCGCGGGGAGATGGCGAGATGCGGAATCTCAGGAAAGGAATCTCACGAGGAGATGGCGAGATGCGAAATCTCGGAAAGGAATCTCACGGGGAGATAGCGAGATGCGGAATCTCGGAAAGAAATCTCACGGGGAGATGGCGAGATGCGAAATCTCGGAAAGGAATCTCACGGGGAGATGGCGAGATGCGGAATCTCGGGAAGGAATCTCACGGGGAGATAGCGAGATGCAGAATCTCGGAAAGGAATCTCACGAGGAGATGGCGAGATACGGAATCTCGGGAAGGAATCTCACGGGGAGATAGCGAGATGCAGAATCTCGGAAAGGAATCTCACGAGGAGATGGCGAGATGCGGAATCTCGGAAAGGAATCTCACGAGGAGATGGCGAGATGCGGAATCTCGGAAAGGAATCTCACGGGGAGATGGCGAGATGCGGAATCTCGGAAAGGAATCTCACGGGGAGATGGCGAGATGCGGAATCTCGGAAAGGAATCTCACGGGGAGATGGCGAGATGCGGAATCTCAGGAAGGAATCTCACGGGGAGATAGCGAGATGTAGAATCTCGAAAAGGAATCTCACGAGGCGATGGTGAGATGCGAAATCTCGGGAAGGAATCTCACGGGGAGATGGCGAGATGCGGAATCTCGGAAAGGAATATCACGGGGAGATGGCAAGATGCGGAATCTCGAGAAAGAATCTCACGGGGAGATAGCGAGATGCGGAATCTCGGAAAGGAATCTCACGGGGAGATGGCGAGATGCGGAATCTCGGAAAGGAATCTCACTGGGAGATGGCGAGATGCGGAATCTCAGGAAAGGAATCTCACGGGGAGATGGCAAGATGCGGAATCTCGAAAAGGAATCTCACGGGGAGATGGCGAGATGCGGAATCTCTGAAAGGAATCTCACGGGGAGATGGCGAGATGCGGAATCTCGGGAAGGAATATCACGGGGAGATGGCGAGATGCGGAATCTCGGGAAGGAATCTCACGGGGAGATAACGAGATGCAGAATCTCGAAAAGGAATCTCACGGGGAGATGGCGAGATGCGGAATCTCGGAAAGGAATCTCACGGGGAGATGGCGAGATGCGGAATCTCGGGAAGGAATCTCACGGGGAGATGGCGAGATGCGGAATCTCGGAAAGGAATCTCACGGGGAGATGGCGAGATGCGAAATCTCGGGAAGGAATCTCACGGGGAGATGGCGAGATGCGGAATCTCGGAAAGGAATCTCACGGGGAGATGGCGAGATGCGGAATCTCGAAAAGAAATCTCACGGGGAGATGGTGAGATGCAGTATTTCGGAAAGAAATCTCACGGGGAGATGGCGAGATGAGAAATCTCGGAAAGAAATCTCACGGGGAGATGGCGAGATGCGGAATCTCGAAAAGGAATCTCACGGGGAGATAGCGAGATGCAAAATCTCGGAAAGAAATCTCACGGGGAGATGGCGAGATGCGAAATCTCGGAAAGGAATCTCATGAGGAGATGGCGAGATGCGGAATCTCGGAAAGGAATCTCACGGGGAGATGGCGAGATGCGAAATCTCGGAAAGGAATCTCACGAGGAGATAGCGAGATGCAGAATCTCGGAAAGGAATCTCACGGGGAGATAGCGAGATGCAGAATCTCGGAAAGGAATCTCACGGGGAGATGGCGAGATGCGGAATCTCGGGAAGGAATCTCACGGGGAGATAACGAGATGCAGAATCTCGGGAAGGAATCTCACGGGGAGATGGCGAGATGCGGAATCTCGGAAAGGAATCTCACGGGGGAGAATAATGAGAAAGGATCTCACGAGGAGATAACAAGAAAGGATCTCACGAGGAGATAACGAGATGCAAGATCTCGGGGAAGGATCTCGCAGGGAGATGACGGAAAGATCTCACGAGGGAGAATAATGAGAAAGGATCTCACGAGGAGGTAACGAGAGAGGATCTTATGAAAAGATGGGTAATCTCTCTAAGAGATGGGTAATCTCACGAAAAGATGGATAATCTCATGAAAAGATGGGTAATCTCACGAAAAGATGGGTAATCTCACGAAAAGATGGGTAATCTCACGAAAAGATGGGTAATCTCTCTAAGAGATGGGTAATCTCACGAAAAGATGGGTAATCTCACGAAAAGATGGGTAATCTCACGAAAAGATGGATAATCTCACGAAAAGATCGATAATCTCACTAGAAGATGGGTAATCTCACGAAAAGATCGATAATCTCTCTAGAAGATGGGTAATCTCACGAAAAGATGGGTAATCTCTCTAAGAGATGGGTAACGCTCTCGTCTTCATCGGCTCCTCCGTCGGTTCCCTCAGTGCATTGTCGGTTCCTTTGACGAAGTAGTGGGTGAGGTCGAAACCGTAAGGTCGGAGGTTGGGTATGCCTTAGGAGATTCTCCCTTTGCGGCCGTTGCCTTGCCTTGGCGAGCCTCTTGTTTTTCCCGATGTCATTTGGTGTTGGCATATAACCGAGCCTACGGACTGTAGTGTGGTCCTTGACTTTGATGACTTGGTGTTAGCCTTGTAACCTTTGCCAAGCCCTACCCCGGGATGAAGTTCATGAGTTTCATCATCTTCATGGCGGGAGGGATTTTGTCCCAGAATAGTGGAAGTCCACGCTGCATATTTGGATTTTGGAAGTCTCCAAGGTGAATCCAGTTAATGCCATATCGTCGTCATGCTTGATCTCCAACACTGGAATGTCGTTGGTGTAGGTCCCCTCGGTGGTGACGCTGTCGCCGTAGACTGTGGTTAGCTCGTTGCCTTGCATGAACTTGAGGCATTGGTGAAGGGTGGATACCACACCATTCATTTGATGCAGCCAGGGTCGCCCAGGATGGCTGTGAAAGTGATAGGAATGTCCAACACTTGGAATTCGGTGGGAATCATCCGCTTGCCGAACCAGATATTAAGATTAGCAACCCCGAGAACTGTACAGGAAGTGGAATCGTAGGCCTTGACAGTGTGGACTGAAGGCTTCAAATCTATGGGCTTGATGTCAAGCAGGTCCATCATCTTGGCGGGCAAGACATTCATTCTGGAACCTCCGTCTACCAGCACACGGGGAAGGCGACGCTCGTCGAGCTGAACCGTGATGTGGAGCGGCTCATTGTGATCAGCTTCAAATTTTGGAAGGTCCAAATGCGGAGGTGACGACGATGATGTTGTCGATCATCTGGATTACTTCTTCTGGAGTTGCGTCCATGGGGACCATGGTGCGGGCTAAACTTTCCTCTAGCTTGAGCTTGTAAGGGTATGAAGAGGTGAGCAGAGACTAAAGGGAAATGTTCGCCTGAGTCTGCTTGAGCTGAGTGAGGATCGGGTCCTCCAACATTTGAGAGGTGGAGGTTTTGGTGGTGCCTCCAGATTGCTTTGAGGTTTGATGAGTTGAACTTTGGCTTATCCTTCTGGGGATTATGCTTCTTATTGGCAGTAAGGTTGCCGAGATTGGAGACTTTCTTATGTCCTAATGCCTGAACTGTGGTGTCAGCAGGATATTTTCGCTTTCCCACCCCTGTAGGTTCTGAAGCTGTGCTGTTTGAAGGAAGGAAAGACTTGTTGGAGAAAACTTCCCTTGCATGCTACTGTTGCCCAGAGGTGTCATGAGGATTCAGATTCTGATCTGTCGAGGCCGTATCCGAGAAGCCCCGGGCCTCGATTAAAACCATAATGCTTCTAAGATGCTTCCGATAAGCCCTAATCGAAACTCAAAGTAGACCCGTGGGATGAAAAGCTCTCTTTGCGTGGCAAAGCCCCGGGCCTGAAGAAATGACGTGGTGAAGCCCCAGTTTGAACGAATCGCTGGTCATCTGTGGGGATTCTAGAGTGAATCTGATGCAGCCCCAATCTGAGTTGAACTCCATGTGGCCTGACGAGGCAACCGTCCTTGATTTTTTTTTCAATTGGTCAACCAAAGTGTATAAGAGGAATGGCTTGTAATGTATACGCGCAAGGACGTATTTTAGAGAAGTGGGAATGAATCCCGATTTTATATGGATGCCTAGTTTAATGCAGGCACCAAAACTCGCTTTGGGTTTGACTCTTTTGGGAGAGTATGAGCGTAGAGAGGTTTGGAGCAGTGTATGGAAGCTCTTGCTGACAGAAAGACAGTGTTTAGCTCTAATTTTCCTATTTTCGTAGAAAAAGAAGACTTGTCGAGACATCTGAAAACATGTTTTATCCATAATGATCACAAGATTGCTTTAAACCCTTTATTAATGTTCAGGTTGTTCAACCATTAATCCCGATATGAACAAATGTCTTGATTAACCGTGAGAAGAAAGTCAACTGATGTCGCAGATCAAAGTTGGCTATGTGTGAAAGAAATGTCTGTGTATGGGGAAGGTCATTGATAAGACCGGGTTCATGGGATTTGTATGTGTTTAGCTATGGACCGTTTCTGTTTGCCTAGGTTCTCCTCAGTGTAAGGAGCTGAGGTCTCCGTAGTTCTGGCGAAACAGTGCTTGGCTCTGGAAAAAGGGTATGAACATTTGTGGTCCCTTTGGTGAAAAGGCTCGGATGGGATGTTTGGATGATGAGGTACGTGCCTCGAGGTGATTCCTTGACAAGTCGTTGTTGACGGCTTCTTCCGTGATTCCATTGCTTCTTGATCAGCGTCTTTCACCGGGGGAGAAAGAATTTGAATGTAGCGTAAGGGCTTATGATGTGTTTTTGCCTTTGCTTTGACCGCTCCATTGTTATCGACAACCTCCATTCTTCGAGCTTTAACTTTGTTTTGCCCATCTGTCAAGCTTGTGATTGGCGGTGCTGGGTCCTTCGCCTCACTCTTTTTTTTTGAAGTTCTTGCTTTGAACTTTTCTCTCCTTTTTTTGGATGTTCTTGTTTGAACTTTTCTCTCTCTTTTTTTTTTGAAGTTCTTGTTTGAACTTTTCTCTCTCTTTTTTTTTGGATGTTCTTGAGGACGAAGGCAGGCTCCTGCTTGAACTTTCTCGATGCGCACGAGGACGAAGGCGAGCTTCGAGGTTTTTGTCGACATGGGGTCAATCTTCCGATGTTGAGTGACCTTTTGTTGTTCCTTGATATTGCCGTCGTCGTTGACTTGGTCAAGGTGATGGTGGGGATGCGTTTTGGGAAGTGTGTGGCTTGATGGAGGCCTTTGTGGGGTAAGGAAAGTGTATGGGGAGGGCACCAATTGACTTTCTCATACCGATTAATCAGAACATTAGTTATTTCCAGAGATTATGTGTTGAGCAATGCAAGTGATCATTTAGGATATAACCATTTCATTAGTTGTAATGTAGGTGTGCAAATAATGTCTCAAGTCTAGCAAGAAGAGAAAAAAGACACTTATTTATAGAAACTTTAAGATTAACTACAATGTCCGAGGCGGACTTGATTGAACGAGGAAAGTACTAGAACCTACGAAGGTTGACCAAAAGACAATTGACAAATCTCGAGGATAGGTGCCCCTACTCTAGCTGCTCTTTTGTTGCTGGACTGCCAGGACGCTTGAGCTTTCCATCTTCTGTTAACTTCTGAGTTCCATACCGCAGACCGAGGCAGTGATTAGTTTGTGCCCATGATACTGGTGGAAGTGGAGGGATTTGAGGCCATGGAGCGGCTGGAGCAGATACAAGTTGTCCGAAGAAATGGGTCGGAAAAGTCACGGGGACGAAACTTGATGACTGAGCATATTGAGAGAAGGAAGTGAACCTGGGAGGATTTCGAGGGATATTGGGATCTGTTTGAGATGGTCCAGCGCTGCGCTGGTTGTATTGAGTGAAAGGGGTATTATTGGCTTGGCCATATATGACAGGGCTACTTTGAGAGGTGGCAACATAAAGTCGGGGTCGACTGCTTCCTAGGTTCAAAGGCATCCCATAAGTTGGCGGGGGAGGAACCTGGTGGAAGGTTTGAGGAGTTGATCGGGAGGGCTCGTCGTCCTCGATCAGAACAAAAGTACCGTCTGGCTGGGGGATAGCTGCTATACCTTGCCCATTCAGAAGCTGTACCACGAAATTCAGCTGATCTTCTTTTTGCCTTTTGTGAACCTCAAAGGCCGGATGGCTTCTTCCCGATGTCATATACACGGTGGCGGGGTTCCGTTCCCGTCACAATTTCTCGGTGAGTCTGACATGTTGGAGAGTCTCGAGGGAATTGAGGAAACGATGTCACGCCGTAGTTGTAATTTTGGTGAGGCGCTGACCCAGAATTCTGAACCACTATCTGTTCACTGCAGGGAACGAAAGGTATGGCTTAGTATTCGGAAGGGGTATGTGGCTCAAGGCTTTAAGGATCGAAAATTAGATCGTGAAAGGTCGAGAATAAAGTTTTGACCGTGAAAGGTCGGGATTGAATATTTGATATCGGACCGCGGAGGTCTCGATTGGAGATCGGAGATCGGACCGCGAAGGTCGGGATCGACTTTTTGAGATCGGACCGCGAAGGTCTCGATTGGAGATCGGAGATCAGACCGCGAAGGTTGGGATCGACTATTTGAGATCGGACCGTGAAGGTCTCGATTGGAGATCAGAGATCGGGCCGCGAAGGTCGGGATCGACTATTTGAGAACGGACCACGAAGGTCGGGATTGGAGATCGAAGATCGGACCGCGAAGGTCGGGATCGACAATTTGAGGTCGGACCGCGAAGGTCGGGATCGACCATTTGAGGTCGGACCGCGAAGGTCGGGATTGCAGATCGGACCGCGAAGGTCGGGATCGACTATTTGAGATCGGACCGCGAAGGTCTCGATAGGAGTGTGGAGATCGGACCACGAAGGTCGGGATCGACCATTTGAGGTCGAACCGCGAAGGTCGGGATTGGAGATCGAAGATCGGACCGCGAAGGTCGGGATCGACAATTTGAGGTCGGACCGCGAAGGTCGGGATTGCAGATCGAATATCGGACCGCGAAGGTCGGGATCGACTATTTAAGATCGAACCGCGAAGGTCTCGATAGGAGTGTGGAGATCGGACCGCGAAGGTCGGGATTGACTGTTTGAGATCGGACCGTGAAAGGTCGCGATTTGAGGATTGGAATCGGACCGTGAAAGGTCGCAATTGAGGATTGGAATCGGACCGTGAAAGGTCGCGATTAAGGATTGGAATCGCACCGTGAAAGGTCGCGATTAAGGATTGGAATCGCACCGTGAAAGGTCGCGATTGAGGAATGGAATCGGACCGTGAAAGGTCGCGATTGAGTATTCGAATCGGACCGTGAAAGGTCGCGATTGAGGATTGGAATCGGACCGTGAAAGGTCGCGATTGAGGATTGGAATCGGACCGTGAAAGGTCGCGATTAAGGATTGGAATCGGACCGTGAAAGGTCGCGATTGAGGTTTGGAATCGGACCGTGAAAGGTCGCGATTGAGGATTGGAATCGGACCGTGAAAGGTCGCGATTAAGGATTGGATTCGGACCGTGATTGGAATCGGACCGTGAAAGGTCGCGATTGAGGATTGAAATCGGACCGTGAAAGGTCGCGATTAAGGATTGGAATCGGACCGTGAAAGGTCGCGATTGAGGATTGGAATCGGACCGTGAAAGGTCGCGATTAAGGATTGGAATCGGACCGTGAAAGGTCGCGATTGAGGATTGGAATCGGACCGTGAAAGGTCGCGATTAAGGATTGGAATCGGACCGTGAAAGGTCTCGATTAAGGATTGAGATCGGACCGTGAAAGGTCGCGATTGAGAATTGAAATCAGACCGTGAAAGGTCGCGATTAAGGATTGGAATCGGACCGTGAAAGGTCGCGATTGAGGATTGGAATCGGACCGTGAAAGGTCGCGATTAAGGATTGGAATCGGACCGTGAAAGGTCGCGATTGAGGATTGAAATCGGACCGTGAAAGGTCGCGATTGAGGATTGAAATCGGACCGTGAAAGGTCGCGATTGAGACTTGGAATCAAACCGTGAAAGGTCGCGATTAAGATTGAGATCGGACCGTGAAAGGTCGCGATTGAGGATTGAGATGGACCGTGAAAGGTCGCGATTGAGGATTGAAATCGGACCGTGAAAGGTCGCGATTGAGGATTGAAATCGGACCGTGAAAGGTCGCGGTGAGGATTGGAATCGGACCGTGAAAGGTCGCGATTAAGGATTGAGATCGGACCGTGAAAGGTCGCGATTGAGGATTGGAATCGGACCGTGAAAGGTCGCGATTAAGGATTGGATTCGGACCGTGATTGGAATCGGACCGTGAAAGGTCGCGATTGAGGATTGAAATCGGACCGTGAAAGGTCGCGATTAAGGATTGGAATCGGACCGTGAAAGGTCGCGATTGAGGATTGAAATCGGACCGTGAAAGGTCGCGATTAAGGATTGAGATCGGACCGTGAAAGGTCGCGATTAAGGATTGAGATCGGACCGTGAAAGGTCGCGATTAAGGATTGAGATCAGACCGTGAAAGGTCGCGATTAAGGATTGAAATCGGATCGTGAAAGGTCGCGATTAAGGATTGGAATCGGACCGTGAAAGGTCGCGATTAAGGAATGGAAACGGACCGTGAAAGGTCGCGATTAAGGATTGGAATCGGACCGTGAAAGGTCGCGATTGAGGATTGAGATCGGACCGTGAAAGGTCGCGATTAAGGATTGAGATCGGACCGTGAAAGGTCGCGATTAAGGATTGAAATCGGACCGTGAAAGGTCGCGATTGAGGATTGAAATCGGACCGTGAAAGGTCGCGATTAAGGATTGGAATCGGACCGTGAAAGGTCGCGATTGAGGATTGAAATCGGACCGTGAAAGGTCGCGATTGAGGATTGAAATCGGACCGTGAAAGGTCGCGATTAAGGATTGGAATCGGACCGTGAAAGGTCGCGATTGAGGATTGGACCACGAGGGGTCGAGACTTGAGATATCGGACCACGGAAGGTCGCGATTGAGAGTTGGACCGCGAGGGGTCAAGATATGAGACATCGGACCACGGAAGGTCGCGATTAAGGATTGGAATCGGACCGTGAAAGGTCGCGATTGAGGATTGGAATCGGACCGTGAAAGGTCGCGATTAAGGATTGGAATCGGACCGTGAAAGGTCGCGATTAAGGATTGGAATCGGACCGTGAAAGGTCGCGATTAAGGATTGAGATCGGACCGTGAAAGGTCGCGATTGAGGATTGAAATCGGACCGTGAAAGGTCGCGATTGAGGATTGAAATCGGACCGTGAAAGGTCGCGATTGAGGATTGGAATCGGATCGTGAAAGGTCGCGATTAAGGATTGAGATCGGACCGTGAAAGGTCGCGATTAAGGATTGGACCACGAGGGGTCTAGACTTGAGATATCGGACCACGGAAGGTCGCGATTGAAAGTTGGACCGCGAGGGGTCAAGATATGAGATATCGGACCACGGAAGGTCGCGATTGAAAGTTGGACCGCGAGGGGTCAAGATATGAGATATCGGACCACGGAAGGTCGCGATTGAAAGTTGGACCGCGAGGGGTCAAGATAAGAGATATCGGACCACGAAAGGTCGCGATTGAGAGTAGGACCGCGAGGGGTCAAGATATGAGATATCGGACCACGGAAGGTCGCGATTGAAAGTTGGACCGCGAGGGGTCAAGATATGAGATATCGGACCGAGAGGGTCGCGATTGAGGATTGGACCACGAGGGGTCAAGATATGAGATATCGGACCACGGAAGGTCGCGATTGAGAGTTGGACCGCGAGGGGTCAAGATATGAGACATCGGACCACGGAAGGTCGCGATTAAGGATTGGAATCGGACCGTGAAAGGTCGCGATTGAGGATTGAAATCGGACCGTGAAAGGTCGCAATTAAGGATTGGAATCGGGCCGTGAAAGGTCGCGATTAAGGATTGGACCACGAGGGGTCGAGACTTGAGATATCGGACCACGGAAGGTCGCGATTGAAAGTTGGACCGCGAGGGGTCAAGATATGAGATATCGGACCACGGAAGGTCACGATTGAAAGTTGGACCGCGAGGGGTCAAGATATGAGATATCGGACCACGGAAGGTCGCGATTGAAAGTTGGACCGCGAGGGGTCAAGATAAGAGATATCGGACCACGAAAGGTCGCGATTGAGAGTAGGACCGCGAGGGGTCAAGATATGAGACATCGGACCACTGAAGGTCGCGATTGAGAGTTAGACCACGGAAGGTCGCGATTGAGAGTTGGACCGCGAGGGTCACTATTTTAAAGATTCCCAAGATGGGACCATGCAATTGTTGTTTAAGTTTGCTGAAAACACATTTTTCTCAGAGTCCTAAAAGGTTGGAAAAGAGCGTGTCTTCTTTTTCGCAACTAACCCTAGAGCTCTAATCAGTGGATCTCTTCACTACGCTTATAAGCCCCTCGTTTCCATTGTAGATCATCTTTCTCAGGACGGACTATCCCGAGCGAGGTCTGATAAGGCAAGCGAGTTCCACCGACAAAGAAAAAAGTGAACTTAAGGCTAGCTGATCACGCAAACTTTCAACGTATGTGACGCATGGGCCACAGTCAAAGTCAACATCCTTAAGTTAAGGCGGGGATCGTGCCAAAATTTTGGCATGACCTCTCCTGACTCGCTTGTGCGAGAGACCTTAGCTTTTTAGCGTTGGCCAAGTTGTGGTTGGCACGATACATACGGCGAGGTTTGGTGACACGGCGTCACATTGAACCTTCGGGTATATTTTTCGGCAGAGCTCCGCGTCAAAGTCAAGGCTGAAGAGCGCGAGACTTCGGGTCGGGAACGACCTTTGGTCTCAAACTCTCGAGCTTGACTCAGAGCGGGGCCCGGCGTAAAAAACATACACTTAGGCTTTATGACACGAGCTAAGCCAAAAACCAACCGGGGTCTTGGACAAAGTGTGACACAAAGAGTGCATGGCTTACACGGGCTAGGATGGGATGTTTGGGATGACCCCGTACGCCCCCGAAAGGTGTCTGGCAGACCAATCGGAGTGCAACTGATAAGGCCATCCCGGGTTAGGGGTTGTAGTGTGCAGTGTACCGAGGCAGCAAGTGCACGTGAAGTGCGGTGTTCCGAGGCAGCAAGTGCGCGTAGTGTGCGGTCACTAAAATTCTTTTTCTGAGTAAAACAGAGATTTTTCAGAATGTGTCTTAAAGCATTATGATGCACAGTTCAAAAGACAGCATGCAAATCAAACATGAATGGGGATGCACAAACATGGTAAGATTTTGAAAAGTTGACAATGTAATGCCTTTGAAACAAAAACCGTTCGAGGTTTAAAGTAACACACACACGAAAACGAGGAAGGGTAAACAAAAGTTTGACCCACGGAAGGCTTTTTAGAAAACAACGGTAGTTTTGAAAAAAGTATCTTTTCCCCAGCGGAGTCGCCAACTGAAATTACCCGATCCTCGCGCGGAGCGAGAGGCGGTTGTCTTTCGCGGAGGGTTGGTGTCTGAGACCTCGCTTCATGGGAAGGAAAAATGAGGAGTCGCCACGCGGTTTTTGTATTTTGAGCCCAAACGTTGAGAAACGGCTATTGAAAATGGTGTCGTTTTTATTGGTAGCAAAAACTTAGGAAAAGGCTTTGAAAATGGGAATCATTTTTATTGGCAGCAAAAATGAGTAAAAGTCTTTTTAGTACCAGAGATTGTTAGGTTCGGAGGTCACGTTACGTTTCGGGTAGAGTATTACGAGATCGCCCGAAACGCCTCGCATGACGAGTCTTTCTACCTTTCTCGAAAAACGTGTGTGTGTGTGTGTGTTTTGAAATGGGGGCTTGAATGACAAGCTTAATCTTGGTTTGAATGTCAAACGTTGATTAGGTGACTTTGTTTGAAAAGACGAGCGTTTGAATGACAAACGTCGGTTTTGAGTTGAAATGAGCGTTTGCGTGGCAAACGTCGATTTTGAGTTTGAAAGGAGCGTTTGCGTGGCAAACGTCGATTTTGAGTTTGAAATGAGCGTTTGCGTGGCAAACGTCGACTTTGAGTTTGAAATGAGCGTTTGCGTGGCAAACGTCGATTTTGAGTTTGAAATGAGCGTTTGCGTGGCAAACGTCGACTTTGAGTTGAAAAGGAGTTCGAAGGTCGAACTCCGGTTTTTTGAACCGGGCGAGTCATTGTTAACGATTTTTACGGGAAAAATGCGTATTAAATGATTTTGAGTGTCAAATGGCGGCTTTTAGTTTGAAGATGAGCGTTTGGAGGCCAAACGTCATGTCGCGCGTTTTTGAAAGAGAGTTCGACGGACGAACTCCGGTTTTGAACCGGGCATTACATTGTTAACGATTTTTATGGGAAAATGCGTATTAAATGATATGCGATCAACGAATCGGGTTGCGACTCGGACTTTGAAAAGTAAATACTATCACGATCCAAACGGGTCGGACTTGTAAATGACAGTATTTAAAGCAGTGTCAACGGAATCAAACGATCCGGAATCATAAATGACGATCAACGAGGCCAATCGGCTCAGAATTGTAAATGACGATCAACGAGGCCAATCGACTCGGATTTGTAAATGACGATCAACGAGGCCAATCGGCTCGGATTTGTAAATGACAGAAATTAAATGACGATCAACGGATCGATCGATCCGGAATGGTAAATGACATAAAAAGTAAACGGAACTGGGTCGGAACGCCGTTTTAATCCGTGATTACTTCTCTTACGGGAAGAGAAGAGGATCGAGGGGCTAAAACGTATCGGACCCCGTTAGACGGAGGCGTCTACATTTTGAGAGTGAGAGAGGGAGCTACCTATGGCTAGGGTCGGCTCCTTTGGCTCGGTGGGCGTATACGGGATACGGAAAGGTGTTTGAAAGGTGTTTCGGAAGTGTTTGGGCAGAGTTTCCCCTTTTATTTGATGTTTAGAAACCTAGGGATTTGGGCAGCGTTTCGACTTGTGTCGGTTTAGCCTACGATCAGAATCTACCGACGAGTAGCACGAGGGCCCCCGAAGAGTAGAGAATTCCGCCGACGAGTAACACGAGAGCCCCCGAAGAGCGGAAGAAAGACAAGCTTTGAAGCTTGGGGTGGAGAGAGGAGGAAAAGAGGTGTTAAAATGAGAAGGAGGGGGGAGTATTTATAGGGTAAAAAAACTTGGAGGAGGGAGGAGAAACTTGGAGGTTAAGTTTGCTTGCTTAGTGATGAAGAAAGAAAGCTTAACCTGATGGTTTTCTGTCCGGCAGAAAGAGTCCGGCCGGACTTGGACTGAATTTGGGGATATTTTGGTCATTTGGCCTTGAGTTTGACACGTCTTGGACACGTATTTAAACTGCAGAAAGAGTCCGGCCGGACTGTTCCTGAAATTGGCTATATTTCCTGATTTGAACAAGTTACCTGTGTAGATCTTGTTCTCGCGTTCGATTTGATATGTGGTGGGCCCAAAACGGAGTTCGTATGAGGGAGTTATGACCTCCGGAAGGTCGAGACGCTCGAAAATGGGAAATCTAATCCCGGAAGACCCCGAAAAGTACGTTTTTAGGGGAAAGCCATACTTTTACATGGGATAACGTGTGTTGAGTATGCTTTGATGTCGGGATGCACGGGGCAGTCCCGGGATGTCTCGTTGACTCGAGAACGGGGAACTTAACGGGTTCCGGTTAACTTTTAACGGATTTTGACGATCCGGATTTGGGTACTTACAGATACTATGTGTTGACACCAATATAAATTCACATTGGGAAGATTGGAAATGGGTGTCGAAATCAAAAATTCCCCACAAGTTCATTATTTTCCTATGGATCATCAGTCATGAGAATGGCAGATGATTTTAAAGCTTCTTTCCAAGTTCTTCGTGTCTTTAATATTGATATTTCTGTTCAAGTAAATGAAACTAAGGTAATTATTGTTTAGTTAGCTTGTCGTAGTGGAATTGTCTTTGTAGCACTCACACTCAGTATCCTTATAAGACATGGCAATTGACCATAGAGATGACAAAAGAAGTCAAATTAAAGAAAAAAAGTTTGATCGAAACATTTATGAAGGAAGTAAAAAGTACTAAACATACTTCTTAGATTTGAGCTGTGAATTAATGTTTGTTTATTAAAACTCTTCATCCATAATAATAATTTCATTTTCCTATTTAAACATTTTGATTCTTCTATTCTAATATAAATGTAAAAAAATGTTTTATATTATTAAAAGCAACTGAGATGTTCTATGTTGTCTAATGAATAAACGAGAGAAGTTCTCATGTGTTGGTCACTGGTCGGAGTTGATTTCCTTCTTAGTTGACAAGTTGAGAACAATTGAGAATTTCTCAAGTGCTGCTCACTTGGTCCGCTTTGACTTTATTTTTTCTCGACGAAGGGGCCCGGTGTTATTCGCATTCTTAGTAGTTGACAACTGCGACCAACTATAACTTCTTTACAGAACAACTGAGAACAACACAAAAGTTCTCAAATGTTGGTCGTAGGAGTTGGTTGCCGGCTGAAGTTGGTTGGTGTTCTTAGTAGTTGACAACTGAGAATGAATGACAACTAAGAACTTCTCTAAAAAAGAATTGTGAACAACTCAAAAGTTCTCAATTGTTGGTCGTCGGAGTTAGTCACCGGCCAGAGTTGGTTGGTTTTTAATTGTTGACAACTGAGAACAATTGATAACCGAGAAGTTCTATGTTGTTTGGTCGCCAGTGTGGTCGTTACAGTTGATCACGTCTTAATAGTTGACAACTGAGAACTTACTGATAAGTTAAGTTCTCAGTTGTTTGGTCGCCAGAGTTGATCGTGTTCTTAGTAGTTTAGTTGACAACTAAGAACTTACTGATAAGTTAAGTTCTCAATTGTTTGATCGCCGGAGTTGATCGTATTCTTAGTAGTTTAGTTGACAATTGAGAACTTACTGATAAGTTAAATTCTCATTTGTTTGGTCGCCGGAGAGGTTGCCGGACTAAAAAGAAAAAAAGAAAAAAAATCGCCGGAGTTAGTTGTTGGATTTGATGGTTGCCGGAGTTATTTATCGGAGAAGATGGGGAGGGTGACCTAAGGTGATGGCGGTTGGCGAGAAAGTAAATTGATAAAAAGTGTGAACTTAATAAAATGATGGGAAGGTGAACTTAGTAAAATGAGAAGGAGAGTGTACTTATTAAGATAGGAATTATATGGTTAGATTAAATATTACTTGTGTTTTGAGGTAAAATTGATAAGTTTGAGTGATTATATGGTAAATTCCTCATTAAATTATGTAACAAGACTATTATTTTTAGGCATAATTAAATCTCAATTATTGAAATGTCTCCTTAAATCATACTCCTTATGTCCCAAAATAACTATTCTATTTTTCATTTTAGTTCATCACAGAATAAATGTCACGTTTCCAAATAAGAAAAGTGATTTAGTACATTTTTTTCATTGTACAAGTAATGTACAAACTTGTAAAACATCAGCAAATACCGTTCTTCGCCGTCAAAAATGTATGATGAATTGGCGTTGATTTCAACGACATTTTTGGCGGGCCGCCGAGGCGATCTTTAATTCACGACATTCGCCACAGCTTTGGTGGCAGCGGCGGTGGAGGAATGATGGATTCCGGTGATGCTGATTCCCGGAGTCCGTGGACAGTGCAATTTTGTCCGTGGGCAGTGCAATTTTGGCGGTGGAGGAACCAGTGCCAAAAAAGCCATCGGCTCTCTCCGCTGCTACATCTTTGATGGGAAAGCAATTGTTTGATAAATGCCCGACCATTTCCCCCCTTTTTGCTTGCACCATACTAGGTACTTTTCTCTCTCTTTGTGTCTCTCCTCAGTAAAGAAATTATAGTGGTAGTGAAAAGATGAAACGCCCTTTTAAGATCATGTGACATTAGCTTGCAATGTCACATGATCTGTGTCTTAATAACTTGTTTGTTGAAGGCTATCTGATGATATCTGTTTCATATTTAAGATTCTCATAACTGGTAATCATTGGGTTTTCACTGGAACAAATTCGTGATTACCAAATTTGCTAGTTTGTTGGTATTACAATGGCTGTTTTTATGAATATCAATTGCTCAAGTGTTTACACACGCACACGTGCATACACACATACACAAATCCGTGATTACCAAATTTGCTATCTGATGAAACACGTCTGTTATTAGTGTCCAACATCATTGGATATGTTTAGAGATTAAGACACTCTTAATTTGCATTTAACATGACTCCTGCAGATTGAGAGCAAGTGTTATTTCATTGAGTTGAATAAATTGCATTAGTTGGCCCTGTAAATCAATTGTGATTGTTCTTAAAATGTTGACATTACTTGGTGATTTTGTAAACATAAGGTTACAGTACTTAACACCACACATAATACCATAGGTTTCCTATATGTATTTACTTTTCTAGTTTCATGAAAGACTGAACATAGAATCTGTAGTTTTGACATTTGTATGAGCATGCTCTATTTAATGCAGACGGGAAACTGTTAATAGATTTTCTCTGTTTCTATCATATATATATATATATGCATATCTTTCGAGTATTCTTCTCAAACTAGTAAACTGTTATGAAATTGTATGTGGATAGTCAGTAGTATTGCCTTACATTCATAGTCATCCAGAATGAGGAGGGTTATCAAGTGCACCAAGCTTGGGACACTGTTGGGTTTTGGGAATGACATAGGGAAAGCAGGTTATTTGGCCCTTGGACTATTTCCTTGTTGATCTCTCCACAGTTCCTCCCGCTCCTATATTCATCTATACCAAAACACGCACACCCACTACCCAATTTCCCCGATTAATAATTTTTCTAGGAAAAAATCACATATTTTTTAAAAATCATATCTTAATCTGAAAATTAAGAGTGTCTTAATCTCTAACACATATCCAATGATGTTGGACATTAATAACGGACATGTTTCATCTTTTCACTACCACTATAATACACACAGACACTATAATATCCAATGTCACATGTTAAACGCCCTTTGTGTCTTAATAACTTGTTTGTTGAAGGCTATCTGATGATATCTGTTTCATATTTAAGATTCTCATAACTGGTAATCAGCGGGTTTTCACTGGAACAAATCCGTGATTACCAAATTTGCTAGTTTGTTGGTATTACAATGGCTGTTTTTATGAATATCAATTGCTCAAGTATTTACACACGCACACGTGCATACACACAGACACAAATCAATTGGTCAATCTGTTTGTTTTTATCATTTTTGTTTTGATGAACTTTTCAGATTTTTTTTCAAGTATGCAAACATATTAATCAATGTATTGCTGAACTGAAATTCGTTTCTCTGCTCTCAAAGTGTGTTTGTTATTCTGTGTCGTATCATCTTTTTATAGTTCCTGTTTCTGTTGTTATGAACTTCTGTGAATTGTTTAAGTGATGCACACGTTTTAATAACCAGTTTGTAATATTTGTGATTTTTTATTTTTCTGTAATTAGAGTGCGTTTGTGTTTGTTTACATGTGTTTGCAAAGTGGACATATATATATGGCAGCCAGGTTTTTTAAGTTATGGATTCTGGTTTGATGGACTTTTATGAATTTGTGAAGTGAAGGTAAAAGGAAAAGTGATTGCAAGTTCATCAAAAACAACAACAACAACTACAAAAACAACTACAAAGAAAACTGTAAAAACAAGAGAGTCGTGGACTAATTGACTGCCTTTGTAGAGCTGGTAACATAGAAGAAGCAATGAATATTATCCAGAAAATGCCTAGTTCTTGTACCCCCTCTGAAGAAGCTATAGCATGGAGGGCATTATTGAATACTTGCAAGAGTCATGGACAGATTGAACTAGCTGAGATTGCAGCGGAAGAACTAGTGCAGCTAGAAAAAAGTAAAAGTGGAGTTTATGTTCGACTGTCAAACTTGTATTCTTCTAAAATTGAGAGTTCTGTTTTACAGCTATTTATGAATGTGAAATAGTTTGGTTTTTGACCTTTCTAAACTGAGAACTGTGAGGTCAATTTCACAGTTATTTTGCTACTTAGTATGTGTGGTTTACCCGTTATTTATCTGTTATTCATGATTGTTTGTGCACAACTGTGAGGTCAATTTCTCAGTTATGATTGTTGAGGTCAATTTCTCGGTTATTGTGCATAACTGTGTGATAGATTTCACTGTTTTTATGTCATTCTTTTATAGAACAACAGTGAGGTCTATTTCACAGTTGTTGGTTGTGATGTGAATAACTGTGAAATATTTTTCACACTTCTAAAACTGAGAGTTCTGTTTTACAGTTATTTATGAATGTGAAATAGTTTGATTTTTGACCTTTCTAAACTGAGAGCTGTGAGGTCAATTTCACAGTTATTTTGCTCTGTTATTCATGATTGTTTGTGCACAACTGTGAGGTCAATTTCTCAGTTATGATTGTTGAGGTCACTTTCTTAGTTATTGTGCATAACTGTGTGATAGATTTCACTGTTTTTATGTCATTCTTTTATAGAACAACAGTGAGGTCTATTTCATAGTTGTTGGTTGTGATGTGAATAACTGTGAAATGTTTTTCACACTTCTAAAACTGTGAGGTCAGTTTCACAGTTATTTATGAATGTGAAATGGTTTGATTTTTGACCTTTCTAAACTGAGAACTGTGAGGTCAATTTCACAGTTAATTTGGTACTTAGTATGTTTGGTTTACCCGTTATTTATCTGTTATTCATGAATGTTTGTGCACAACTGTGAGGTCAATTTCTCAGTTATGATTGTTGAGGTCACTTTCTCAGTTATTGTGCATAACTGTGTGATAGATTTCTCTGTTTTTATGTCATTCTTTTATAGAACAACAGTGAGGTCTATTTTACAGTTGTTGGTTGTGATGTGAATAACTGTGAAATGTTTTTCACACTTCTAAAATTGTGAGGTCAGTTTCACATTTATTTATGAATGTGAAATTGTTTGGTTTTTACCTTTCTAAACTGAGAACTGTGAGGTTAATTTCTCAGTTATTCATGAATGTTTGTGCATAACTGTGAGATCAATTTCTCAGTTATGATTGTGAGGTCATTTTCTCAGTTATTGTGCATAATTGTGTGATAGATTTCACGATTTTTATGTCATTCTTTTATAGAACAACAGTGAGGTCTATTTCACATTTGTTGAAAATTAATTTTATTTTATTTATAAAATTTGAAATATATGATGAGTAAACTTGTTTGATTCGTCTTGGCGATGCGATTAAAACAGTGGTTTCGGATAATTTTTTTGACTTTTAGATTTTGAGATATTGCATTTTAAAAATTTAAGAGAAAAAAAGGAAGAGAGAGAAAAGAAGAGATAAAGAAAGCAGCAAGGCGCTGGACTCAGTGTCCGTCACGCACGAGAGAGAGAGAGAGGGTATGAGGGGCAATTTGATCCAGAAAAAATTGAGGGACTTTTTGGTTGTTTTGATAATGTTAGTTCTTGAAGATAGTTTTTATTTGGGTGGGAGACTAATTGGTCAAAGCCTCTATTTCAATTAGCTAATCAATTAAATGTTTTTACACTGACAACTAACTAATCATAAATAAAGGTGGTTTAGGTCAATTGTATTTAAGTTTTTTGAAAAACTTCAAAACTGCAAGTATTTATGACAAAAATTCTCTCCTATAATTGTTAGTATTTTGCGACGGAGAGAGTAAGAACCACATTCATCCAAAAATAGTGCAAAATGAAAGGATTTGCATTTGCTAATATGTAGCGCTCCTCCAATAAAAATCGAACAAGAAAATGCACAAAGTCTACTATATGATGTAAAACATTTGTAAGAAATTTAAAAAACAAAATATTTTTTATATTACCTTGTAATAGTTTCACATGCACTGCTACAGTACTGAAGGTTTTAAATTACATTTTAGTTTTAAAATGTATTTTTACATTACTTCTAAATATTTACATTTGATAGGTTATATTTTACACTTCTTTGTCCCATTTTTATAGGAGCTGCGTTGAAGCAAACATGTCGATGTAGCGATTCTAGGTTCTAAATGAAACTACATACTTGATGTCAAAGATAGTGATAGTGATAGTGTTTAAAAAAGTGTTAGTTACAGTGTTAAAAAAGTGTCAATGATAGTGTTAAAAGAATGCTATTAGTAGTGTTAAATAGTGTTAGTGTAATTATAAAAAGGTAGCATGGTAATAGTGACAGTATTAGTGTAAAGAGTGTTAGTATAAGTGTCAGAAGAGTGTCGATAATAATTTTAAACAGTGTCAGTGATAATATTAAAGAATGTCACTTATAGTGGTAAATAGTATCAATGATAGTGTTAATAGTGTTAGGGTGTGTTAATATATTTTGATTATTTACAATGCCATCGTGATGTAAAACAATTTCTAATTATGTACAAAAAATACTTGTATTTTAAAAATGAATTCCAATTATTTATAAAAATGGACTACATTTTTTTAAAACATGTTATTGTTGAAAAATATAAATGGGTGTGAAGGAAATTTGAGTTTTTTTTTTCCAAAATGTTTATTTGTTAGATGATTAAATTAAATGTGGATTTGTGTTCTAATACATGAGAACATTGAAATCAAATATTTATATGTCCAAAATGATTGATGGATCAATGAGATATTAAGTATCAAAGTTAGTGGGTTGAAAGTGGGAAATGTGGTTATCCCACATTGAAAAGGGATGTAAAAGCAAGAAGGTTATATACTCCTACACTTTGCTAAGGAGTAAGATTGGGTGAACTAGAGGCTCTCTCTCGCACGGGTGCGCAGAGGGGGTGCAAATCATGGTCCGAAATAGGCTCTGGGCTACCAAACTCATGTGCATGCGCATCCTGCATATACGAATGTGGCTCCAAATTGGCCTACTCGCGCTAGCTCACCTTTCGCTATTATTTTGATTCAGAAAATTACTTCCAGATTCGTAACTGCCCTGAGCCTTGATAATCATATTGATTTCCGAATTGTAACTGCAACCCATAATAAATATGAATTAAATTGATTTAATTCAGATATAATGACATAGATTATGGTGACTGTCAGTTTCAGGTCATTGCAACTATAATATGGACACCTCACAAACAGTGCAAAGATGCACCAATTTTCAGCAACTCTTTTCACGCTCTCATTTTGTTGCATATTGTCATCTCTTATTTGGCCTCCTTGCATAAACATGGTATTGGTGATACTGTTCAGGCACACTCTCAATTCGCCGAGAAAAGTGCCCCCGGTCCACATGTTCTATCCTGGGGGACTCGTGTCTAAGCCAGCTTCAATCACTATCGGTGAGGGGACGAATAAATATTAAGGAGACTATTCAACAGGGATTGTACAAATCTCGATTATTTATGCCGAATTTTACCTGCTTTCCTGTTTCTATTTCTTTTTAGTTTATATTGCTATTGTAATTTAAATTTCTGTAATTGTTTTTCTTCTTTCGTTCTAATATTGCCAACAATCTTAAGACTTATTCCCTTGAGAAGGGATTCGTTTTACAGAAATATTGGATTGATAGAATTGTTTTATGTTTCAAAAATGGCTACTGGACAGATTGTGACTGGAAAGGAAACCATAACTGTGACCCAAATTGGAAATGGTTCTCCAGGAACTGCTGTTGTGACGAATCCTTAAACTGTGCACATCTCAACCTACATGCTGAAAAGCCCAAAAAATTTGTTGGCCACGACTTCAAAAGGTGGCAGCAAAAGATGATTTTCTATTTGATCACTCTGAATTTGGCTAAGAATCTGGAAGAAGATATGTCAAATGTGGCCGAGAACGAGACGGATGTAACAACCTTGGCTTCGGTTCAAGCTTGGAAACATGAGGAATTCCTTTGCAAGAACTATTTTCTTAATGGACCGTCTGATGATCTCTATAATGCGTTTAGAGAGAAGAATAATGCTAAGAAATTATGGGAGTCATTGGACCACAAATATAAAATTGAGGATGCGGGAACAAAGAAGTTTATTGTTGCCCGTTTTCTTGATCTTAAGATGGTGGAATAAAAAATTGTGAAGTCTCAAGTGGATGAGTTTCAAATGATATTGCACGAGATATATGCTGAAGGTATGGTGCTAAGTGAAAGTATTCAAGTGGTTGCAATGGTTGAAAAGTTGCCTCCTGATTTGAATGATTTCAAGAACTACCTAAAGCATAAGGGAATGGAGATGAACATTGAAGGGCTTATCCTTCGACTTAGCATTGAAGAAGGCAATAAGGTTGTCGAGAAATTTTTTACCCTAAGTGTGGCCAAAGCCAATGTGGTGGAGCATGGCCAAAGCTCCAAAGGCAAAGCAAGGGTAGAGCCAAATTTGGAACAACTAAGAGGTCGTTCGATTTAAAGCCTCAAGGAGGGGTTTCCAAGAAGAGATTCATAGGAACTTGTTTCAATTGTGGTGGTGAAGACCACAAGGCTTCGATATGTTGGATGCCAAAGAAAGCTCGTGAAGCAAACATGGTGGAAGACATATCTAGAGATATGTCTGATATGCACCTTGCAGCGGTAGTTTCCAAGGTGAATATGGTGGGATTGAATACAAATCAGTGGTGGATTGACATCGGCGCTACTAAACATGTGTGCTGCAACAAAGACATGTTTAGTACTTTTGAAGCTATGGAAAATGGTAAAAAGTTATTTATGGGGAATTCGGCCACTTCTGTTATCAAAGGTTAAGGAAAGGTGGTTTTGAAGATGACATCCGGAAAGGAATTAACTCTCAACAATGTGCTTTATGTACCCAATATCCGGAAGAACTTGGTGTCCGACTCACTTTTAATAAAGCATGATTTTCGTATTGTGTTTAAATCCGATGTTGTCACTTTGTCCAAGAATGAAATTTTTGTAGGGAAAGGGTATATGAATGATAGGATGTATAAGTTAAGTGTAATGGTGGTGCTGTTGGGTTTTGGGGTTACAAACGCAGCGGAAGGCTTAGAAATAACAAGCAAACCCCTAGCCCTTTAATCCGTCTAACATGAATAGTTAAAACAATGAAATAGAATTTACATACCTTAATGCGATTATGTTGATCTTTCGAAACGGATCTTAGATTCAAATATTATTTGAATCGACGAACAACCTTCGAATGTTTGAACCGTTGATGAAAGTTGGATCTTCTTCTTCCTTGTTTGAACTTGGTGATGAAATCAACAATGGAGATCTTCAAGCTTTAGGAGATAAAGCAACCTCCCTCTAATGTTGATCCACACGCGAACGAACCAATAACTCTTCTTGTTGGATTGGTAGATGATCCTTCCCGATTATTGAAACGATTTCAATAATCAATGGCAAAAACTATGGAATTGATCAAGGCCTAGGATTTCATAAATCTAGAACAATGATGTATGGAGGTGAGAGAGGTTTTATGACTGCACAAGATTGTATTTATATCCCATATAAATTCCCTAACCATTAGGGTAGAATCCTTGTTTAACAATAAAACCAATCCGGCCTTGGAACCGCAGTACGGACACTTTTTTGCGTTGGGCACGACTCGTGCCTGAGGGCACGAGTCGTGCTTATGGAAAAACACTCGTGATACGAGTCGTGCCACAAAAATCAGTCGTGCGGGTTCCGGGAATGACTCATGCCCAAGAGCACGAGTCGTGCTCAACGCCGGGCAAGATGTGTCGCGCGACCATAGGAGCCAATTTCCAATTTTTAAGGTGGCAACATATGTCGCGCTACACACTTAGCCAGTGGCAAAGTATGTAACGCTACACACTTAGCCAGAATTCCAAATTTCAGCTAGAATCAAATTCTTTCTTTGTGTATGATCCAAAAGGAATTATATTATGTTGGTAGTGAGTCAAAACATGACCTCACAAGACATAAGTGGTTTCTAGCAAACCATTATATCCACCCAATTAATATAACATCAAAGCTTTGATTCCTCGATAGATTCAATGTCATAATCCCTTTGTCCACGATGTCCAATTGAACATGAGTCATGGTCTATATCAACTCATTCCGTCCAATACTTTCTCGATTCCGAATATGTTGATAATCCAAGTGAATTTGATCTCTATCAAATCTCTTGAGTATGGACAAATATTACATCAACACTATTCATCGAGGGGCCCAAGCAAACATCTCTCTCATACAGAGAGGGACAAATCCCATCTTGACTTATCATTCTTCCATACATGAATTCAATCGTGCTAACATAGCCCTTATTGCTATGCGATTAAAGATATTGTTAGACTATATCAAACACGATCTTCACCATGTGGAAGACAATGATAATCTCAGGTACTAAGGATTCAATAACACGACTATCATGAGATTTAATCATGACAACAGACCATGTCATAAATCTCATAAGTAGGTCAAGTCCAGTACTCGTTCTCTAGCAAGTACCCATAAGTGTAATGTGCATCTCCATGCATATAATCATCTCCATGATTATCCATTACCAACTTATACTAGTTGTTCACAGCAACTAGGGATGCAGTTCAATATAATAAACATGTAAACATATAATGAACCAAATAAACTTTCTCTATTACAAATGATAAAGATGATACATAACGGTTTAAGTTAAACATAACTAAAGCCTAGGGCATTCCACAATGAAATAGAATTTACATACCTTAATGCGATTATGTTGATCTTTCGAAACGGATCTTAGATTCAAATCTTATTTGAATCGACGAACAACCTTCGAATGTTTGAACCGTTGATGAAAGTTGGATCTTCTTCTTCCTTGTTTGAACTTGGTGATGAAATCAACATTGGAGATCTTCAAGCTTTAGGAGATAAAGCAACCTCCCTCTAATGTTGATCCACACGCGAACGAACCAATAACTCTTCTTGTTGGATTGGTAGATGATCCTTCCCGATTATTGAAACGATTTCAATAATCAATGGCAAAAACTATGGAATTGATCAAGGCCTAGGATTTCATAAATCTAGAACAATGATGTATGGAGGTGAGAGAGGTTTTATGGCTGCACAAGATTGTATTTATATCCCATATAAATTCCCTAACCATTAGGGTAGAATCCTTGTTTAACTATAAAACCAATCCGGCCTTGGAACCGCAGTACAGACACTTTTTCGCGTTGGGCACGACTCGTACCTTGTTTAACTATAAAACCAATCCGTCCTTGGAACCGCAGTACGGACACTTTTTCGCGTTGGGCATGACTCGTGCCTGAGGGCACGAGTCATGCTTATGGAAAAACTCTCGTGATACGAGTCGGGCCACAAAAATCAGTCGTGCGGGTTCCGGGAACGACTCGTGCCCAAGAGCACGAGTCGTGCTTAACGCCGAGCAAGATGTGTCGCGCGACCATAGGAGCCAATTTCCAATTTTTCAGGTGGCAAAGTATGTCACGCTACACACTTAGCCAGTGGCAAAGTATGTCGCGCTACACACTTAGCCAGAATTCCAAATTTCAGCCAGAATCAAATTCGTTCTTTGTGTGTGACCCAAAAGAAATTATATTTGTTGGTAGTGAGTCAAAACATGACCTCACAAGACATAAGTGATTTCTAGCAAACCATTATATCCACCCAATTAATATAACATCAAATCTTTGATTCTTCGATAGATCCAACGTCATAATCCCTTTGTCCACGAAGTCCAATTGAACATGAGTCATGGTCTATGTCAACTCATTTCGTTCAATGCTTTCTCGATTCCGAATATGTTGATAATCCAAGTGCATTTGATCTCTATCAAATCTCTTGAGTATGGCCATACATTTCATCAACACTATTCATCGAGGGGCCCAAGCAAACATCTCTCTCATACAGAGAGAGACAAATCCCATCTTGACTTATCATTCTTCCCTACATGAATTCAATCGTGCTAACATAGCCCTTATTGCTATGCGATTAAAGATAGTGTTAGACTATACCAAACACGATCTTCACCATGTGGAAGATGATGATAATCTCAGGTACTAATGATTCAATAACACGAGTATCATGAGATTTAATCATGACAACAAACCATGTCATAAATCTCATAAGTAGATCAAGTCCAGTACTCGTTCTCTAGCAAGTACCCATAAGTGTAATGTGCATCTCCATGCATATAATCATCTCCATGATTATCCATTACCAACTTATACTAGTTGTTCACAGCAACTAGGGACGCAGTTCAATATAATAAACATGTAAACATATAATGAACCAAATAAACTTTCTCTATAACAAATGATAAAGATGATATATAACGGTTTAAGTTAAACATAACTAAAGCCTAGGACATTACACCAACAAGTGAAACTTAATGTAATGTCTATTAAGCCAAAAATCAATGTAATGAATAATTCTTCCGTTTACTTGCTTGAGTCTTCCCATTTGTGGTATGGTAGATTAGGACATGTTAATTATGATGCTATTCGTAGATTAATTAAGTTGAATTGCATACCCAAATTTAAAGTTGATTTTAAACACAAATGTGAAACTTGTGTATAAACGAAATTTACAAAACCTTCATTCCATCCAATAACAAGAAATAATGAACCACTCGAGTTAGTTCACATAGACATATGTGACTTCAAATCAATACAATCACTTGGTGGCAATAAGTATTTTGTGACTTGTTGAAGATATCACAAAATATTGTTATGTGTATCTCATCAAAAGTAAAGATGGAGCTATAGAGAAGTTCACTCTCTGTAAAAATGAAGTTGAGAATCAATTAAACCGGAAAATTAAGGTGCCAAGAAGTGATCGCGGTGGGGAATATAAATCTCCATTTAAGGCAATTTGTGCTCAATATGGAATTAAACATGTAACCACGACACTTTATACACCCCAACAAAACGGTGTTGCCGAATGTAAAAAATAGACATTAGAAGAAGCGATGAATGCCATGTTGATAAGTTTGTGAGTACCTTCTAACATATGGGGAAAAGTCGTATTGTCGGCAAATCTTGTATTAAATAAGGTACCACAAAATAATGGCATCAAAAGTTTAATCAAGCCATGATTGAAAGTAGTATTAAAATCAATGAATGTGACAAATGTGTCTATGTCAAAAACACGGAAAATGGTTATGTCATTTTGTGTCTGTATGTAGACGACATGCTTATCATAGGAAGCTGTGATAAAATTATTAAATCTACAAATAATATGTTGAACTAAAAGCTTGACATGAAAGATATGGGTTTTGCGGATGTGATCCTTGTAGTTAAAATTTCTAGAATATCTTTTTGACTTGTACTAAGTCAATCACATTATGTGGAAAAATTCTTGAGAAATTTAACAAGAATGACAATAGAACCATAAATACTCCAATTGACACAAGCCTACATTTAATAAAGAATAGAGGCAAACCTATTTCTCAATTAGAGTATTCGAGGATCATTGGAAGTTTAATATACTTAATGAGTTGTACAAGGCCATATATTGCTTATGTTCTGAGCAAACTAAGTTGGTATACAATTAATCCTGGGATGGACCATTGGAAGGGTATTGTGAGAGTACTAAGGTACTTAAGATATACTCATGACTATGGATTAAATTATACTAGATATCCAACTGTGATTGAAGGATATAGTGATGCTAATTGAATATCAGATATCAAAGACTCTAGGTCTACAAGTAGATATGTATTCACATTAGCAGGTGCAGCTATATCATGGAAATCTTCTAAATAGGCTGTTATAGCCGAATTCACTATGGAATCTGAGTTTATAGCTTCAGATAAGCGTGGTGAAGAAGTCAAATGGCTACGCCAATTTCTAGAAGATATTCCAAAATGGACGAAGCCTGTGCCAGCAATTTGTATCAATTGTGATAGCCAATCTGCAATTGGTATGGCACAAAGCAACATGTACAATGGTAAGTCTAGACATATACGTCGTAAACATAATACCATAAGGCAACTGTTCTCAGCAGGTACTATATCTATTGATTATTTGAAGTCAAAAGATAACTTAACGAATCTGTTAACCAAAGGGTTAATCAAAGAGGTACTTGAAAGATTATCATTGAGAATGGGACTAAAGCCTATTGAGAAGTTAAACACATCGGAAAACTCAAACTAGTTGACTAGAGATCCCAATA
This sequence comes from Adenophora triphylla var. japonica, assembly GCA_022495995.1. NCBI lineage: Eukaryota > Viridiplantae > Streptophyta > Magnoliopsida > Asterales > Campanulaceae > Adenophora > Adenophora triphylla. The sequence goes on along the minus strand of JAFEMH010005463.1, from coordinate 107,124 downwards.
TCTAGGTTTTCAAAGGGATAACCTAACTATTAAAATACTTGTAGTATCACTGTGGGGGAACCAACCCCAATCCCATTCCTTAAGTGACATCCCGAAATGAAAGGTTAAGCATATAGATTTTAATGATTCTTACGTTTCGGAAATGCCGAGCGGGATAATACGGGTTACTTATAAGAATCACCTATGTGAGAGAAAAGTTTGGCCGTTTTGAGGAGAATTGCGTGAGGCTCAATTCTTAGTCCCTCTCACAGAACCAGGCATTATGTTCAGAGCCGTGAATGAACATAAATATGAGAATTGAATTGTGTTAGTCAGATACGTGTGTGAAGTATATGATCGGCTTCACAAAAATCAGAACAGTTCAATGATTTCACTTCTACTAATTAGCGAGTAAAGTAAATATATTTTACAAGGGAAGGTTTAAATGACAAACCCCTACCTATCCTATACATGTGTCAACTGTCGGATTTTATCATCATTTTCTTCATGTGGGGGATTGTTGAAAAATATAAATGGGTGTGAAGGAAATTTGAGAATTTTTTCTAAATGAGTTATTTGTTAGATGATCAAATTGAAGGCGGGTTTGTGTTCTATTATATGAAAACATTGAAATCGAATATTTATTTCTCCAAAATGGTTGATGGATGAATGATATATTAAGGCTCAAATTTAGTGGATTGAAAGTGGTAAATGTGGTTATCCCACATTGAAAAGGGATGTAAAAGCAAGAAGGTTATATACTCCTACACTTTGCTAAGTAGTAAGATTGAGTGAACTAGAGACTCTCTCTTGCACACGGGTACGTAGGGGGGTGCAAATCATGGTTCGAAATAGGAGGATTCGGGCTACCGAACTCATGTGCATGAGCGTTCTGCGGACATGAATGTGGCTCCAAATTGGACTACTCGTGCTAGCCTATCTTTTGCTATTATTTCTTGAATTTTGATTCAAAAAATTACTTCCAGATTCGTAACTACCCTGAGCCTTGATAATCATATTGATTTCACATTTGATTTCCGAATTGAAACTGCAACCCAGAATACATATGAATTAAACCGATTTAATTCAGATATAATGATAGAGATAAGGTGACTGCCAATTTCTGGTCATTGCGGCTATAATATGGACACCTCAAAAAAAGTGCAAAGACACACCAGTTTCCAGCAACTCTTCTCACGCTCTCGTTTCGTTGCATATTGTCATCTCTTCTTTGGCATGTTTGCATAAACACAGTACTGGTGATACTGTACAGACACATTCTCTATTCGCCGGGAACCTTTGTTTCAAAGTGCTCCTGGTCCGCACGTTCTATCATGTGATACTCGCGTAAAAGGCAACCTCAAGCAATACCGATAATGGGACGAATAAGTTTTAAAGATATTGTTCAACAGGGATCGTGCAAATCTCGATTGTTTATACCAAATTTTATTTGCTTTCCTGTTTCTATTTCTTTTTCAATTTAGGCTCAGTTTGTTTAGCGTAAAATATCTTCCGGAAAATGATTTCCTGCAAAATGTTTTTTGGAAAATGAAAATATTTTTCGAAAAATGAGATAAACATGTTTTCGACTGTTTGATAAGAAAAATATTTTTCAAAAAGTGTTCAATTGAGTTGACTACAAATTTACCCACCCACTCACTACCATCACCCAGACCCTACACACCACTATCGATTGAAAATAAAAGGCGGTAGTAGTTACCAAAGTGGCCTTGGCCCAATGGTATGTTGGTGGCCTCCTGAAGGGGAGGTCACCGGTTCGATTCCCCTCAAGGGGAGTTTCTGTGATTTAATTCCTACCTTGGTTCAGGGTCCTTTGGAGCCTCCCGGGACACATCCGTGCAGTTAAGGAAGCAGCATTGCTGGGCTTGTATCCTCAGTGTGGGGAGTTCGAATCTTGGCAGGAGCAGCTGGAGCAGCCAATTGGTGTTGTAAGAGTGATGTAATTGCCTCGGCGGGAGCAGCTGGAGCAGCCAATTGGTGATGTAAGAGTGATGTAATTGCCTTGTAGGAGGGCTCCTTTGGGGCTACGGAGTATAAAGAATGCTTGCCACCCCTTTTGCATAGGGCACATCCGCGATTTACCTCCACCATGCCTGGGTGGTGCACGATGATCCGGGATTAGTCAAAAATGGGAACCCCGGGTATAAAAAAAAAAAAAAAAAAAAAAAGGCGGTAGTAGTAATGAATTGTCAACGCCATGAGATTATTTTATTCTGTACTCCTTTAGTCCAAAAAAAACAAAAAAGTACTCCCTCCGTCTCGCTACAAATCACACATTTTTTTTATTGGGCGTCCGCTACAAATCACACACTTTCTAAAATGGCAAAGAATCTTTACTATTTCCTCCACTCATTCTCTCTCTTACATTATTTTAATACTCATAACACTATTATAATTTATTATTCTTTCCATCCATTTTCTCTTCTATTTTACTTTTACATTCATTATTTATATCATTATTTTTTTTCTTATTTCATGCATATACAGTAACTATATGATTTCTAATGAAACGGAGGGAGTATAAAATTCATATTTATGCAGTATATCTTGAGCAATAACTCAAACCATACGCGTCATCTCATTGACTTGACATCAATAAATCAAACTAAACAATTCAAACAAACCATCAATGGTAAACCGAACCCACTCCTCCATGTTCACCAATCGTTTGATTTGCTTACAATAAGAAAAAAAAAAAACAATTGTGTTTTTATTATAGGAAATGGGGTAGAATGTTGTCACTATAGAAATGGGATTTGGGGTTGTGCGGTTATTGTAGAGGCGTTTTAGAATCGCTATTTCGTCTTTACGTTTTTATCTCGTCAACGATTTACAATTGAGCAAGTTTTGGGAGAAATCAGTTTTTTCATAAATTATAAAAAGTTCAATTTTTTTCAACTTGCAAGTATTTGACGAATATATGAACAGTTTAAAAAAACATGACTTTTTATAATTTAGGGAGAAACTAGTTTCCCCCAAAATATTGTGTTTACAATTTACCTTTCAAAATATTTTAGTATACTCCCTCCGTTCCGCTAGTAATCGCACTGTTACTGTTTGTGCGGAGATTAAGAAAAAAAATAATAATATAAATGTTGTGAGTGTAAAAGTAAAATAGGAGAGAGAATGAGTGGAGAGAATAGTAAATTATAATGTTGTTGTGAGTATTAAAATAATGTAGGAGAGAGAATGAGTGGAGGAAATAGTAAAGATTCTTTGCCATTTTAGAAAATGTGCAATTTATAATGAAACGCCCAAAATAAAAAGTGTGCGATTTATAGCGGGACAGAGAAAGTATTCAGTTTGGCACGCAATTTTGTTCATTAATATATCTAAGCACGCAATTTCGTCCATCCATTCCTAATCATTTTTTACACGATCTTGTTCAATCCTCACAAATCATTTCTATGCATATCGCATAGGCTCCAAATTAATAAAACTGAATAAGAAAAAGTTAGCGGATAATTAGTATAATATCAGTTCATTAAATAAAAAAAACTTACATATCTTTTTTTTCATAAAATTTGGGGAGAAATGCGTTTCTCCATGATTTATGGAGAAACGCGTCCCGACTTGTCGCGCGATAATGCATGCCAAGGCTTCTGGATATCCAGAAGCTTTGGGATGGATATCCAGAAGCTTGGCCTTTGCCCCCAAACTTTTTTTCTGGATATCCATCCCAAAGCTTCTGGATATCCAGAAGCTTGGCCTTTGCCCCAAACTTTTACGAATATCAGTTCGAAGTTTACGGATATCAGAAGCTTTGGGATGGATATCAGGAACTTTAAAATCTTTTTGGATATTCGATTCAGAAAACACGGATATTCGAAATTTTTGGATGGATATCCGGAAACGTATTTACCATGATTTATGAAGAAACGCATTTTTTCGAAGGCCGTCTCCTTTTTTTTTTTTTTTTATTATAAAAATAAAACAACGTAGGAGAAATTTTAAGACTTAAAATAAGTGTAGATGTATACTGACAACATTGCATCGAAAAAATAATTAGAGAAAAAAAATAATGGAGAGAGCAAGTACTGAAATTTACCGGTAAAGAACATCATCGACAACGACCCTTCTCTCTTCCACCTCAATAATGGTTGAGGGAGGAGAGAATATTTTGTCATCTATCTAATACTTCTTCCATCCCATTTTCAATCTGAATTCCTATTTCAAACCCATCTCTCTCTCTCTCTCTCTCAGTTTCTCTCTGTAAACTATGAAAGACATGGAATTTGTATAAATCACGTCTCTTTTTGGGTTACACAAACACTTTCAAACTTCACCACCTAGTCCAACAACTGCAACAGTATAAGAATTTCTCTGGGTTTTTGTTTTTTTTGCTCCTTTAGACACAAACCCTCTTTCAATTCTCAGTTTTCATCTTTTCTTGTTCTTGGTTTTGTGGGTAAATAAATCAATTTGGAGGCAATTTTCAACTCACCCACATCAGGAAAGAATTGGGTTTCTGCTCTTTTTTCTCCACATGCTTTTTTATGGTAGTTGAGTTATAAGTGTACCCCATTATTGTTGTGTGTTTATTGCTGTACCATCTGGTTCTGTGGTTGATGATTTATTTATATTTGAGCTGACCCCACTGTATTTAGGTTGTTTACCTGTCTGTGGTATTGTTGTTTTCAGCTAAATTTTGATTGTTGGTAGACTTGATTATGCATCTGCCTTATGGGAGGGTTCTGCCTTATGGGAGGGTTCTGGGTTTTGGTGGAATTCTTGTTGATTGAGAATTCAATTTGACAAATTTGGAGTTTAATCATTGGTAGTGGCTTTATGAATTTCTAGTCATTCTTTATGTATGGTTGAATCTAGAGGGAGGGAAGCAAAGAAAGAAATTTGCAGTTGTTAAAAAAATTGCAAGTGTGATGGATATAGATGAAGAAAATGAAACCAAAGGGGGCATGTGGGTATTAGAGCAGAAGCTTGATCAGCCCATGGAGGAGGAGGCTGGCCGCCTTAAGAATATGTACAGAGAAAAGGTAAAAATATATTCATATAGTTTCTTTTCCTGCCATATCATTTGGAGATCATGTGGAACTATGGGAATTAGTGGACGAATTAGTGTCATATATTGATTAGGTACTGCTTAGCTCATTGACTTGCATGCCTGACTATGGTGTACTCAGTTTATCCTTTGACTCGCTACTTCCTTGCTTAACAATTGTAGAAACAAGAAGGAAGGATCATAGTAGCTACTTTTATTGATATTTGTGATGGAGGATGATAAGCCTATTTTGGTTGATCATATGTGATGTTTTGGTGGTGAAGCGAATAATGTTATCTTAAACGTTTTGTTTGATTTTTTACTGATTCAGTTTGGTATATTGCAGAAATTCTCAACATTATTGCTTTTGCGACTGGCATATCAGAGTCTTGGAGTGGTATATGGAGATTTGGGAACTTCTCCATTGTATGTGTTCTATAATACATTTCCTAATGGCATTGATGATCCAGAGGAACAGGTTATCGGTGCACTTTCGTTGATCATATACTCCCTTACACTGATTCCACTCCTCAAGTATGTTTTCATAGTCTGCCGGGCAAATGACAGTGGTCAAGGTAAGCATGTTCCTTATATATGAGGATATTACAAATTAGAAACGATGTGGTAGTGAATACTCCCTCCGTCCGTAAATGAATGTCCAAATTTCATTTTAATGGACACTTTGAAAATGTGTGCTTTTTATACATTTTAATGGCAAAGATACATTGTTATCCACTTTCTAAACATTTAGTTTAACGATAATAAAATGAATAGCAAATATTTTTTGGTAAAAAAAACGTTTAGGGACAGTTTTTTTACAAAGATGACACTCATTTTGGGACAAAAATTTCTTGAATTTAGACATTCGTTTAGGGACAAAGGGAGTACTATTTTAACATTTGTTTGAGCACTGGGGATCCAATCATTTGCAACTTTCTTAGTGACTAGTCGGAATCCTGGGAGAAATGGCTAAAGATAGTACTCCTAATGCCACATCGTATAGGCATGAGAGATAAGTGGGTCTTATAAGTGGTCTCCTAGCTACCACTACACACCAACATCATCTATGGTTTTTTGGCAGGCCTAGCGGACACAAGTGCTTAGTGGGTTAGTGCGTGGACCAAGTTTAGTGGACTTAGTTCCGGGTTCGGGGTTTTACACATGAATGGAATTGGGAGTTTCATTTTGTGTGGAAAGATGTGATAGTCTGTTTTTGGCGATCTAAATTAGGAAGGATGACCAAGTTTTGTCAGAGTATCCAGTTATTGCTTAAAGGGAGTGTCTTTGTTTTCTTTTCGTTTTTCTGTTTGGAGATTTGAATTATTGTTGCTCTCTAGCTGTTTAGTTTCAAAAGTGCAAAATAACAAGCTATTAAGAAATGGGAAGCAGTAGAAATGGCAGGAGGCGGAGGAGTTGCGCCAGCAGTCCAATAGTATGAATGCAACTTCACTCTTGTACTTTAATGATACTTGGACTAAAAACATTTTGGGTTAACAACACAAGAGCCCTTCATTTGGAAATACTCCATGAAATTTTGACATTTTGAATTGACACAAGATCTCTTTATTTAGAAATACTTCAAGAAACAATAAGCATATATTTTTTTTTCAACAATGATATGCTTTTCACCCCTAATATGAGAGAGGTTAAGCTAAATTGAGCAAGACAATGCAAATGCTTTTGATTCAGGTTTTGCGAAACCAAGTGAATCAGACTGTAGTTAGAATTAGGTGGGCATCGTCGTAGATTTTTATATCTGGAGTAAGGGAATATGTTTATGTTGGGTTTGATGTCATCTAAGTTGAATACGCCTAAATTAGAGAATTAAACAAAGAAATCAGTAATTCCTATGACAGGACAAGGGGCGACCGCGCCAAGGATAGAGGGGCGACCGCACCAAGTTTCTGGAGAAAGAGGTTGGTCACGCGCCTTTGAGGGGCGATCGCGCCCAAGCTTCTGGACAAAGAGGGCGGTCTCGCCCTTAGACTATTTTGGGCTGGGCGACGGAAAAATTTGTGCAGGGTATGAAAACCCTGTAGGGTTAGGAGTAAGTAGTATAAATGCCCCCTATCCCCTAACCAATCTGATGTAATTCTAGTGTGATAGACATATCAATAATTCTAGGGTTCTGAAGTTCTCTTGCTCATCTGTTTTCTAGATCTAGGATTTGCACGGTCAGGAATTCTTGTGACCAAGAATTCGTGCATTAGATTAGAGATTGTAATTTGTTGATTTCCAGTTGATAATAATATTCTCTCCCTCTGCCCTTGGATGTAGCTAAGTTGGTGAACCACGTATATTGTTGTGTTGTGTGATTGTTATTTGTTTTCTCTCTTTTTCGTAGACTCTGTTATAACAAACCGGTATCAAAGCCGGTCAGGTTGAGAAAGGACTAGGGATTTTTTGCTGCAGAACAAGATAGGATCAGGAATTGAATCCCCAATTGACAAGTTGAATCGGAAGAATAGTTTTAGTCTTTGACAAATGAAGATGAAAACCATGTTGAAAGACAAGCGTTTGTAAGTGTGGCTGCTGATATCAGGGGTCGTCAGGATCCAAAGGGCAAAGCAGAAGCCGTTCCTACAGGTGTTGTCGCGGCTGCAACAACATAGAGTTCGGAGAAGGACAGGAAGGCAGCTGAGAAGGAAGCAACAGATCTGATCGCGCTAGATGAGAGGGCCCACTCTAAAATCATAAGGTGTCTAGTGATGATGTTCTAGTGGATATTGCAGATACTGATTCCGAAGTTGCTTTGTGGCTTGCGTTGGAAGACATGTTTTTGACACAATCATTTACCAGCAAGCTATATCAGAAGCAGAAGTTGTATTCTCTCCGAATGCAGGAAGGCACGCCCATTAGGGATCGCCTAGATAGATTTACATCTTTATTTCTTGAACTTCGTAATATAGATGCTAAAAATGTTGATGAGGATGCTGCATTAATGCTTCTTGTTTCATTGCCTTTATCATATGAGCACTTTGTTGACTCTAGTATCAGTGGTAAGGAGACGGTAACTCTAGAGGAGGTGAAATCCTCGCTCACGACTAGAGAGTTGCGTCGAAATGCAAGCGGTAATAGTAGTATAAATAACCAGTTAGCAGGTTTGGTTGCGGAAGGCAGCAGGGGTTCTAGCAGCAAACAGAAGAAGAAGAAGATGTCTTCTGGCAAGAAGGGCCCGAAACATGAGGATATTTGTAATTACTGCAAGGGAAAGAGATATTGGTAGACAGATTGTATTAGGAAGAAGCGAGGCGAGCCTCCAAATCGTTCTGAAGCTAATGTTGCTGCAGTTGATATGAGCAGCTCTGATGGGGATTATACTCTAGTAACAGAAGATTACTAACAGAAGATTTTGCACGACAGTCAGATGTGTGGATTCTTGATTCTGGAACATCTTATCATATCAGTCCGATAAGAGAGTGGTTTACAAGCTATGGCAGGTAGATGAGGGTAATATTTATATGGCCAACATTGTTACTTGCAGAGTAGTTGGTATTTACTCTATCAAGTTGCGGACTCATGATGGTAAGTTCTGTAGTTTGAATGATGTGAGACACGTTCCACACATGACGAAGAATCTGATTTCTCTTAGTCAGCTAGACAGCAAAGGGTACAGTTTCAAAGGTAAAGGTGGAGCAGTTTATGTCTACAAAGGTTCTGAAGTGATTCTGAGAGGCCTTAAGTGGGGCTCCTTGTATTTCCTCTAAGGAATGACGCTTTCTCGGTCAGTATTGATTGCAACATCTGAAGTGGTCAAGTAGGATATGACCAAGTTGTATCATATTAGTTTAGGCACACGAGCATTAGAGGGATGCATATATTGACAAATAATGGTCTTCTATGTGGCCATAAGGTCAAGGACCTTAAGTTTTGTGAACATTGTGTACTTGAAAAGATGAAGGGAAGCAAGTTTTCAAAGGGGATTAATAGATCGAAGGGCAATCTGGATTATATTCACTTGGATTATTGGGGACCTTCACGTTAGGAATCATTGAGGGGTCACAGTTATTTCTTGTCTTTGATAGATGATTACTCGAGGAAGACTTGGGTGATTATTATGAAGCAAAAGAGTGAGACTCTCACAAATTTTAGACAGTGAAAGTCATTAGTGGAAAATCAGACAGGGAAGAAGATCAAGAGACTCTGAACAGATAATGGGTTGGAGTTATGCATTGATGAGTTCTGTAAGGAATTGGGGATTTCTAGACATCTCACTATCAGGGGTACACCACAACAGAATGGTGTCGCAGAGCGCATGAATCAGACGTTGTTGGCTAGAGCAAGATGCATGCTCTCCAATGCAGGGTTGTCTAAACGGTTATGGGCAGAAGCGGTTAATACAACATGTTACTTGATAAATCGCGGACCACATACATGTATCGATCTCAAAGTTCTAAATGAGGTATGATCGGGTCAACCTGCTGATTATTCTAATTTAAGGGCTTTTGATTGTACTGCTTATTATCATGTGGATGATGGGAAGTTAGAATCGAGGGCTAGAAAATGAGTTTTTATGGGTTATGGAGATGGTGTCAAGGGATACCAGATTTGGTCTCCATCAGAGGGTATGCTTATCATAAGCAAAAATGTCGTCGTTGATGAAAATTCTGTGCTTAATCCTATTATGAGTTATGTGGTTGTATAAGGTATTGGTAGTGTTGATAAACAGGTGGAGCTACAAGATACTGTAGAGTTGAGCAGTATACAGTCAGATATTAATTAGGATATACCGTTAAAGACAGAAGCACCAGACAGTTCATCACCGGTTTTCGAAGAACATGGGTTAGCTCAAAACAGGTCTAGACTGTCTAATTTCGGAAAGCCTCCTGTGAGGTATGGTTTTGTAGACATGGTGTCTTATGCACTTCAGGTTGCAGGGGAGGTGGAGTCCGATCCTTCGGAGTCAACCACTTTTAAGGAAGCAGTTACATGTTCAGAGTCTGCTCAGTGATATGCAACTATGGGAGACGAGATTGAGTCACTTCACAAGAATCAGATATGAAAGTTAACCAAAAGGCCAAAAGGCAGAAAGATTGTTACTTGCAAGTGGGTCTTCAAGAAAAAGGTAGGTATGTCACAATCAGAAGGGGTCAAGTATAAAGCTCGTGTGGTTGTTAAAGAGGGAGGGGGTTGACTACAAAGAGATTTTCTCACCTGTGCTTAGACACAGTTCTATTATAGTGCTATTGGCTATGGTGGCACATAAGAACTTGGAGCTCAAGCAGCTAGATGTGAAAACAGCTTTTCTACATGGAGAGTTGAAGGAGGAGATTTATATGACACAACGAGACGAGTTTCAGGTTCCGGAGAAAGAAAACTACTTGTGTAAGTTGAAGAAATCCTTGTATGGACTGAAGCAGTCGCCTAGCCGGTGTATAAACGGTTTTGACAACTATATGACAGAGATTGGTTACACGAGGAGCCCGTATGACTGTTGTGTGTACCACAATAGGTTGGTGGATGGTTCAATTGTCTATTTGGTTCTTTATGTTGACGATATGTTGATAGTTGCTGTCAAGAAGTCTGATATTCAGAAGTTGAAGGGTCTACTATTTCCTGAGTTCGAAATGAAAGATTTGGGTGGAGCAAAGAAATTCTGGGTATGGAGATCTACAGGGATAGAAGCAAACGGAAGATGTTCTTATCCCAGAAAGGTTACATCAAGAAAGTTTTAGAGAGCTTTTGACATGTCTACAACAAAGCCTATAGATTCTTCAAGTGTAGCGAATACACATCTTTGCTTTTGCATCTAAATCATCAAAAGTGAAAGAGTACATGGCTCGAGTACCTTATGCTAGTATAGTTGGTAGTTTGATGTATGTTATGGTTTGCAATAGGCCGGAGCACATGTTGTTAGTGTTGTCGATATGTTCATGGGAAATCTGGTAAGGAACATTGGCAGGCAGTGAAGAGGATCTTCAGTTACCTTAGGGGTACATTAGATGTTGGGCTCATTTATGGAAGTGGTACAGAATGTGCAGTTGAGGGTTATTGTGATTCAGACTACTTTGGGGATGTTGACACGAGAAGATCTATGACTCAGGTACGTATTTACTCTTGGTGGGTCAGTTGTCGGTTGGAAGGCTACTTTGCAATCTACAGTGACTTTGTCGACTACAGAAGCGGAGTACATGACGTTGACAGAAGCTGATAAAGAGGGAATATGGCTAAAGGGTTTGATCACTGATCTTGGGCTAGATTAGGATCAGATTACAATATTTTGTGACAGTTTGAGCGCAGTATGCTTTGCCAAGGATCAAGTTAATCACGAGAGAACAAGGACATAGATGTGAGGTATCATTTTCTGTGAAGTGAGAAGCGGATCAAGATGAAGAAAATGGGTACTGGGGACAATTCTGGTGACATGTTCATGAAGTCCGTTCCAACTTGCAAGTTTCAACATTGCTTGAACTTGCTGAATGTTTGCAGCTGTTAGACAGTATCTGAGGCATAGGGGGAGTTCTGGTTATGTGATCTGGAGGTTAGATGTCAAGGTGGGAATTTGTTGGGTTTGATGTCATCTAAGTTGGGGACGCCCAAATTAGGGGATTAAATAAAGTGATCAGTAATTCCTATGATAGGACAAGGGGCGACCGCGCCAAGGAAGGAGAGGCGACCGCGCCATGTTTCTAAAAAAAGCGGGCGGTCGCGCCCTCCAGGGGAGCAATCACGCCCTTAGGTATTTTGGGCTTGGCGACGGAAAAATCTGTGCAGGGTTTGAAAACCCTGCAGGGTTAGGAGTATGCTGTATAAATACCCCTTATCCACTAACCAATCTGATGTAATTCTAGTATGACAGGCATATCAATAATTATAGGGTTTTGAAGTTCTCTTGCTCGTCTGTTTTCTAGATCTAGCGTTTGCATAGTCAGAAATTCTTGTGACCAAGAATTTGTGAACTATATTAGAGATTGTAATCTGTTGATTTTCAGTTGATAATAACAATCTCTCCATGTGTCCGTGTATGTAGCTAAGTTGGTGAACCTCGTATATTGTTGTATTGTGTGATTGTTGTTTGTTTTCTCTCTTCTACATAGAATATGTTCTAACATTTTATGTAAGAAATTGGAAAACCTTTTTCGATATTACGGAGAAGATAACTCGTCATTGTGGCGCATGGATTTGTTCAATTGTACTTTACTAATTTTGGGTTTTAAATTTTTCTTTATGGGTTTTTCGATTGGTCCTGCATTTCCATCTTGGATAGTTATAGACATCTACGTTAAACTGTTAAAAGCACATTTAGTTGACCATTTTGTTTTTAAGGCAATTTTTGGCATTTTTTTAATTGTCAATTAAAATGTAGGGTAAATTACAAAATACTCCCTCCGTCCCACGTTAGTTAAGACTAACTTTTTGGGCACATCAATTAAGGAAAATGAATAAGATAATGAAAATGTGTGGTAGAAAATGAAGAGAGAGAATGAGTGGAGTTAATAGTAGGTTGGTTGAATAAATTGTATGGTGAAAAATGAAGAGAGAAAATGAGTGGGTGGGATAGGGTGAATATAAAATATTAAAATTTTTGCCATTTTGGACAGTCTCAACTAACGTGGGACGGCCCAAAAGGGAAAGAAGTTTCAACTAACGTGGGACGGAGGGAGTATGGCCTAAACTCTATGGAGTGGTACCAGATTAGGGCCTCACATTCAATTTTTGACGATTTAGGGGCTATATTGACAAGTTTTGATCAAAACAGGGCTTTTTAATTTTTTTTTACATGCAAAAGCCTTGTCACTTTGGGGCTCGACCATTTCCATACAATTTCAAAATAGGGTCTAAAGTCCATGAAATATTATCAACCTAGGTTTTAAAAGCCTTGATTTGCGCAATATTAGACACTTTACGCCTTAAATCGTCAAAATTTGGATGTGAGGCCCTAAACTGGTACAACTCCGTGGAGTTTAGGCCCTATTTTGTAATTTCCCCTAAAATGTACCAGGTACTTTGGGATAGAGGGAGAAGCATATTTTACGTTCTTTCATTGTGTATATATATGTGTGTGGATGTGTGTGTGTGTGTGTATATACTCCCTCTATCCCAACTCAAACCGGACTAGCTTTTTGGGCACGGTAATTAAGGAAAAGTGAGGTAGGAGAGAGGTGTTGTGATTATGAAAATTAAATTAGGAGAGAGAATGAGTAGCAGGAATAGTAAGTTAATTAGTGTTGTGAGTATAAAAGTAAAGTAGGAGAGAGAATGAGTGGGAGGAATTGCGAAGATTCTTTGCCATTTTGGATAGTCCGGTTTGAGGTGGGATGGACAAAAAGGGAAATAAGTTCGGTTTGAGGTGGGATGGAGGGAGTATATTTTTGCGCCTTATTGGTGGTCATGAGATATTGGGACACGAGATATTGGGACGGTTAAATGTGTGAAGGATGTAGACCAAAGAGTTTTAGTCAGGGATAAAGAGATAAAAGACAGATGGAGTTCGTACTTTGATAATTTGTTGATGGCGGTCGAAGCGAGGATGTTGGAGATTTAAATATCTCTTCGAGTATGGTTAATCGAGATTTTATGCGGAGAATTCGAAAGAGTGAAGTGGAAATGGCAATGAAAAAGATGAGATTGAAGAAAGCCGTTGGATCGGATGGTATACCAATTGAGGTTTTGAGATGTTTCGGGGAGAGGGGAGTAGATTGGTTAACAACGCTATTTAACAAGATATGGAGAGTTAACACAATGCCATTGGAGTGGCGGAAGAGTACTCTGATCCCTTTGTATAAGAATAAAGGTGATGTCCAAGATTGTGCCAACTATCGGGGGATCAAACTAATGAGCCATATTATGAAACTTTGGGAAAGAGTGATTGCACAAAGGCTGAGAAAAATTGTGGATATTTCGGATAACCAATTTGGGTTTATGCCAGGAAGATCGACTATGGAGGCAATATATCTTATGAGACAAACCATGGAGAAATATCGGGATCAAAAGAAAGATTTGCATATGGTTTTCATTGATTTGGAGAAGGCATATGATAAAGTGCCAAGAGAGGTACTTTGGTGGGCATTAGCAAAGAAGGGTGTTTCAAAGAAATATATTGATATTATCAAGGACATGTATAATGGAGTTAGTACTTGTGTACAGACTAGTGTTGGGAAGACTGAAGAGTTCCCTATAAAGATTGGAGTGCATCAAGGTTCCGCACTTAGCCCCTTTCTTTTTGCTTTGATAATGGACGAATTGACGAGGTCAGTCCAAGATGATATTGTTGGGTTTCGAGGGTCCATGCGCAGCGGAATAATGCAATAACTCGAAAAATCCCAAGCCCTAGAATCCGTTCTAGATGATTAATTAAGAAAAGATGAAATAGAAATACCAACCTTGAATGCTTTTGCCTTTGATAAACTTGACCCAACTCCAGATTGAATGACCTTGTTAATCCTTGATGAACGAACGGGAATCACGAACCAAAGATCTTGACGAGCGAAGATCATCTATGTGTATCCACGCGAAGAACGAACCCTAGAACTCTTCTAGGAGGATTGCTAGATCCTATTGATTGAAACACCTTTCAATCAATGAAGAACAATGGATTTGGTAGTGTTTGATTCTCAATTCTCAATTGAAATCTCTCACTTTTAGTGTTTCTCTCAAGCCAAAACGTTCTAATGGCGGCTAGGGCAACCAGGGGCAAGTATTTATACGTTACAAATAAAAGCCCTTTGCGAAAACCCTAAAATTAGGTCATTTACGTATCGATCCGGGCAGACGGGACGACTCGTCCCCCGGGGCACGAGTCGTCCCCTTGGGACCTTCCGGCGATCTGGCGTCCCCTTGAGAGGCACGACTTGGCTTTGCTTATGGGACGAGTCGTCCCTTTGGGCACGACTCGTGCCACACAGAGCACGAGTCGTCCCTCGGGACACCCCTCTGAATCATCCTTCCCCTTTATGGGGAATAGTTAGTTGAGGACGGGGACGAGTCGTCCACACGAGCACGAGAAAACCCATATTCTTCATTTTTGACAATTCGTTCGATGCGTGTGACCCCATAGGACCATACTATATTGGCAATGAGTCCGATCACATCGATCCTCATAAGACATGAGCGGACTCTAGTAAGCCATCATGCCTACCCAAATAGTATAATATCAAGTTCGATTTTCCTATATAGAACATATCACAATCCCATTGTCACACGATGTTATATTGAACATGAGTCATGGTCCACGTCAACTCATATTGTTGATGCTTTCTCGTTATCAAGTAAATTGATTAATCGAATGACATTAATCACATTAATTCATTCGGGCATGGTCATGCACTACATCAATCTTACTTACGAGTGGCCTAGCAAACATCTCTCTTTACGAGGGACAATTTCCATCTTGACTTATCATTCTTCCCAACAAGAATCATACCATGCCAATGATAGCCCTTATTGTCATCCGGTTAAAGACAACGTTAAACTATATCAAACATGATATTCATCGAGCGGAAGACGATGATAATCTCGAGTCGAAAGGATATCAATGATATGACTATATGAGATCTAATTATGACATTTGACCATGACATAGATCTCATAATGGGTCAAGTCCAGTACCTTGTTCTCTAACAAGTACCCATGAATCTAATGTGCATCTCCATGCATATAATCATCACATGATTATCCATTAGACTTCATACTAGTGCTTCATAAGTACTAGGGACACGATTATTATAATAAAACATGCAAACATATATAACAAGCAAAGAAACAATCTCATATATAAATGAACAATGACATTACATAAAGGTCTATCTCTATAGGCCTAGGGCACTAACACCTACAGATATACCAAAGTGTATGCTGTTCGCAGATGATATTGTGCTGATTGATGAGACAAGAGAGGGTGTTGAAAGTAAATTGGAGTTGTGGAGACACACTTTGGAATCTCGAGGTTTTCGATTAGCGAAGCAAGGCGAATATTTGGAGTGTAAGTTTAGCAGAGTTGGAAGTAGGGAGGCAGGGGCGGTCACATTTGATGGAAATATTATCCAAACTTCTGAGTTTTTTCGCTATCTTGGATCCATTATCCAAAAGGATGGAGAATTAGATGGAGATGTGGCTCATAAGATTAAAGCAGGTTGGTTGAAGTGGAAGAGTGCTACAGGGTTTCTATGTGATCGCGGTATGCCCAATAGATTAAAGGGAAAATTCTACCGCACGGCAATTAGGCCGGCATTGCTTTACGGCACCGAATGTTGGGCCGTGAAACAGTGTCACGTGCATAAGATGAATGTGGCGGAGATGCGTATGCTTCGATGGATGTGCGTTCATACAAGAAAGGATCGATTGGGGAATGAGGTGATCAGAGGTAAAGTAGGAGTTGCGCCCATTGAGGATAAAATGAGGGAAAATCGTCTACGGTGGTTTGGACATGTGAGAAGGAGACCGAGTGATGCACCGGTTAGGAGGCCGGAACAGTGGAGAAATGATAAAATGGCGAGGGGTAGGGGAAGACCCAAACAAACTTGGATTAGAGTAAATGAAAATGATATGAATTTACTTGGAGTGGATGAAAGTATGGTGTTGAAGAGGCCGGAGTGGAGGGCAAAAATTCATGTGGGAGGTTGATTTTTTATTTTTTTTATTTTTTTATTTTTTTATTTTTTTATTTTTTATTTTTTATTTTTTTATTTAAATTTATTTTATTTTATTATTATTTTTTTCACGATAACATATGAGGATTCATGTTAGCCGACCCCAAATTATTTTGGGACTAAGGCTTTGTTGTTGTTGTTGTTGTTGTTGTTGTTGTTGTTGTATTGGTGGTCATGATATTTTTCTTGTCAACATAGAGAGTAGTCATTCTGAAATATTTTATATTGCGCGTTTTTAAGGAAAAAAGAGATTAGCAGAACGTTATGAAGAACTTGGTGCTGCCTCTTTTTGTAAATACAAAGAATTTGTTGCCTTTAGTACTTTGCTCCTGTAGCATGTTTGAAATCGCTTTCTCTTCATGTTTAGATTCAATAAAAAAAAACCATCCAGAAGAGAAGTTCGATGCTAGACCATTCTGGTTACTAATATACATACTCTTTTTTCGCTTTTTGAAGGTTTTTTTACTAAAGCCAATGGCATGAGTCATGGATTAGTTTTTATTGAAATGTAAAGCGAAAAGAAGAATTAGTCTCATATATTTCAAAACTACTATTATCATTCCTCCTCAGACAGACTGACATAACTAGTGATTCGCAGAATCTCGCAACTGTATGAAAAAAATCCTATTAAAAAATATAAGCAGTCTGATTTCCTTTTGATTCCAGCATTCTGCTCCCTCTCACTCCAGCCTACCATTCATATAAAATACACCCTCCGTCCCGGAGTAAGAGTCCCATTCCCAAAATGGCAAATGAATAACAGTGTTTTGGATAGCTTTATCCTTATGATGCTCGAGTATTTACAAAAAACCAACACTTAACTACTTACTTTCAACCCACTAAATAGTGTGTTGGACAATTATACCCTCAACCCACTTGCAATGTTTACCCTTCTTTTATTGTTTCCTTAATAAGCGTGCAAAATCTAAGTAGGACTCTTACTATGGGATGGAGGTAGTAACTTTAATGATCTAGATCGTTACTGTTATTTTCAGGTGGAACCTTTGCTCTTTATTCACTCCTTTGTCGACATGCACAAGTAAAAACAATTCCTAACCAACATCGAACAGATGAGGAATTGACAACATATAGTCGTAGCACATTCCATGAGCACTCATTTGCCGCAAAAACCAAGAGATGGTTGGAAGCACATGCATTCAAAAAGGGTGCACTTCTTGTGCTTGTCCTTGTTGGCACATGCATGGTGATTGGAGATGGAATTCTCACTCCTGCTATATCAGGTATATTGGTTCACTACTCGCTATCTACAGCTTCCTTCATGCCTGAATTACTTTCTAGCTTCTGTGTATGATCACGTTATGACATTTTGTTGGTAATCTACTTCTAGAGACATGCCTTTCATTTTGATATACTTCTTCCGTCCCTTAATTAATGTCCAACTTTCAATTTGAGAGACATTTGAAAAAATGTTCAACTTAAGCATTTTCAGTAACATAAGTACATAAAAACCCTTAATGCTCTCACCATATTGCATCTTTAGTCTAACTGTGAATTAGAACTTGTTATATGGTGAGTGAGGATTTAGTAACTTCCCCAAAATTTCGATATTCATTTTGAGACTGAGGGAGTACAAACTTAAGAAGCCATAATGTGCAACTGCTCAACTTGTAAGGGGAAAAAGAGATTTTGAAATGATGATTGCTGCTATGGACATGTTGAACTTCACAGTATCAGATTCAATATTCCATGCAAAGATGCAGTTGTACATGCCAGTCTGCACACTCAGATGGAGAGCAGGAGGTTAATTCAACTTGGAGCTCCAGTACATCCCTTACGTAGACTACAATTGAGAACACATAATATAGATTCTTTGCTGCAAATATTAATACTTTTTAGTGTACATTTCAATGATAGGTAAATGTGTAAAGTCTACTGAAGACTGTTCACTATTTGGCCACAATTATTTATCTCGTGGTGGTGTCTTTAACATATTGGATCTTAAGTCTAGAAGATTCACTTGGCTTTTGCCTAGGGCAGGAAACCACCAAAACTGTTATTCTTTCCGGTACTTTCTCAGCCCTGGAATTCTTTTGTCCTGTTTCTTGATTGGTACAAACCTATTATATTTATTTATTTATTTTGAGCCTCGTATGTGCTCTGTCGTGTTTATTAGCCGAAACTAGTCTGCTTAATGCATCAACCGTGCAACACCATTATTGTGTACTCATGCCTCTAGGAACTTTTCATCTCATTTATTCTAGTTCCCAAGTCAAGGGAAAACCATCACTTAGGGCCCACTTCATGGGCAGCCTGTGATCCTAATTAAGGGAACTATATTAAGTATTGTTGATCTTCCGTCCTCGGATGTCACTTAAATCTGTAACCCAAATTATTTGATCAATTCTTTCAGCTTCTGGCGGCATCAAGGTGGACCACCCAGGCATGAAAAATGGTATATCTCAACTCCTATAAGTGGATATTTTCCTTTCCTTTCATTTACTTTTTTTATTTTGAGAAGTCTAAAGTCATACACTTTTTTTAATTCAAAGTTTTTAGCTTCCTGACTTGAATACTTAAACAAGACATAAATCGCTATATATGTTGCAGGTGTAGTTGTAATTGTTGCAGTTGTCTTACTAGTAGGCTTGTTTAGTATGCAACACTATGGTACGGACAGAGTTGGATGGCTCTTTGCTCCAATTGTGCTGCTTTGGTTTATCCTAATTGGGGGTATTGGAATGTACAACATCTGGAAATATGACAGCAGTGTGCTTAGGGCCTTTTCCCCTGTATACATTTTTCGATACTTTAGAAGAGGAGGAAAAGGAGGTTGGACTTCTCTTGGAGGGATCATGCTCAGCATTACCGGTTATTTCGCTCTCTCTCTCTCTCTCTCTCTCTCTCTCTCTCTCTCTCTCTCTCTCTCTCTCTCTCTATCGTGAAGATATATATGCACTTTTTTTTAGTTCAGTGGCAGTTAAGAGTTAAGTTCAAAACATCATCTGGTGGGTGGGGTAGTATTGATACAGTCAAAATCAATGACCAATGGTCCTGATTTCTCGACTTCCCTATACATCTGGCCGAAGGAAAGGGAGAACCGCTCAACTTTCTAACTTGCTTTAGTTAGTTCTAAGTTACAGAATCTTATAATTTTACCTATTTAATCCCAGAATTAATAATTTAACAGCATTGTCTTGCTTGAACCTTATGTGTATATCTTTATCAGTTTGTATTAGAATGAATTGAGGGTAACTTCTACAGCACTGGCTTACATAGCCCTTTTTTTCAGTCACCTATATTTTTTCTATACCAGTTGAAATAAAAAAGACTTCAGGGGTAAATTTATGCATACTTGAAAAAGTCGGATGTGTACTTAATTTGAAATGCATATTATAACTTTTTGTTATTCTCTTAGAAAGATGAATCATGCTTCCTATGTTTATATTGACACTTGACACGTCTCACAGTCCAAGGAACCTTTTTCAGTTATCAAGTCATATATACACTGATTACATGGCATTGATGACCTTACTACTAATTGCAGGGACTGAGGCACTTTTCGCTGACCTTGCTCATTATCCGGTTCCGGCTATACAACTTGCATTTACTGTTGTCGTGTTTCCGTGCCTTCTTCTAGCCTACTCTGGACAAGCAGCTTACCTTATGAAAAACAAGGAGCATGTCTTTGATGCATTTTACCGTTCTATTCCAGGTTAATTATCATATTCTAAATCTTACATATGAAACTGAACCTGTAACTAGATGAAACCTTTTTGTTGCAAGTATGAATATCTTTTGGGAACCAAACTCGCATATATATATATATATATATATATATATATATGTGTGTTTGTTTGTGTGTGTGTGTGTGCGTGTGTGCGTGTGCCGTGTGTGCGTGAAGATTTATCGAATCTAAAAAAAGATGGACCAGAAATCTGCAGTCTTGAATGCAAGACAAATGTGAGGAGATTGATGTTAGAAATTCTGCTGATAACACATATTTTAAGCCCTGAACAAGAAAATAAATAAGGTTGGTTATTTCTACGATTGACGGTCTGAAACGGTTTAGTCTTCTGGATGTCTGTTAAGAACCATTTCTCTTATAAGGGGGAGTTTGGGCATGCCTTTTTATTACCTTGTTGAGGATAAGGTTACCGGCCTGATATAGTTTTTAGTTGGCCTATTTGACCTGTTAAATTTCTAATGGATTAAATACCAATAGCAAGACATTTCCATTCCATACTAAATCTCTTTTTTTTTTCACTTCATTGAAAAGGCCCTACTTTCTCTCATTTGGGGGAAATATTGCTCAAAGTCTACCTCCACTTTACGTGCTCTTGCTTTGGCTGGTGTAGGGGTCAATATCAAAGTATGATTAAGGTTGTGTTTGGTAGCATTAAGCATTTAATGCTTGTTGCTTAATGGTTTTCTTTTACTATTTCAAACTAAGGGTGGACCCTTGACTTGAATTGTAACAACCATCTCATATTCCTTGTATCGAACAAGCATTAATATTCTCACTTAACGAGTAAGAGCCATCTTTGTAGACATTTAAGTATCTCTTCATTCATTTAATGAAGATATATTTAGTTTGAAGTAGTTGCACAAAAGGAAACCATTAAACAACAAGCATTAAGTGCTTAATGTTATCAAACACAACCTAAAGTTGTCCCAGTTTACTTTTATCATTAGGATCCTAGCTAGAGTAATTTTTGTTATTTATAGCTAGTTATAGTCTTAGCTTTGTAAAAATATTGGTTTCTTATGTAGAATGTCCCATTGTAATCTTCATTGTGTATTTAGATGGTTGAATAATATTTGGATTCAGGCTCTTGTTGTTGTGGCATTTGGTTAGTTCGTTCATAGGACAAGCTATATACCTATTCTTGCAGCAAGTAGCATTGACACTCACAATATGTGCGGAAATAATGGCATGCAAAATTTCAAGATTCAAGGTTTAAAAGTTGTAAATTAACCTATTTTTGCGATTGTAGTGAAAATTTTAGTCATGTAAAATTTATGATAGTTTAGGGGGAAGAGGTTAATGAGATTGTAGTTATCAAGCATACATATGCAATGTTAGGGGCGAAATAGGGATATAGATTAAAAAGAATCCAATAGACCAAACCCCACCTTTCATTTAATTTATAATGTCAAAAAAATTCAAATTTGCTCTTGATCAATTTAGAGAATTCCCAGATATTTTTGGACATTAATTTTGGGACGGAGGGAGTAGTAAGATACTCTGTGTTGCTTGTTAACATTGTCTCTTATTACAATTCTAATCCCTCACCCTCCACCGTTCCATTCTCTTATTTCTAGTCTCTTTTTTTTTTGCTCTTGGTTTTAAATGATTGTATCTAGCTTGGCAATCCTTTGTCTCTTACTTCTAATCTCTCTTTGTGTTGGTTTTAAATGACTATATTTAGCACAATAAATTTTAACCTTTTATAGCAAGGACTTAACCTACAACAAAATTCAGTGCATAGACATCTTTAAATCATGGAAAACGTGGCTGTTTATGGAGGCAATCTATCTTATGAGACAAACCATGTAGAAATATCGGGATAAAAAGAAAGATTTGCATATGATTTTCATTGATCTGGAGAAGAAGTACGATAAAATGCCAAGAGAGGTACTTTGGTGGGTTTTAACAAAGAAACGCGTTTCAAAGAAATATATTGATAATATCAAGTACATGTCTAATGGAGTTAGCACTAGTATACGGACTAGTGTTGTGAAGATAGAAGAGTTCCCTATTACTATAGAAGTGCATCAAGGTTTTGCACTTAGTCCATTTTCATTTGATTTGTTAATGGACAAATTGACGAGGTCAATCCAAGATAATATACATTGGTGTATCTTATTCGCAGATAATATTGTAGTGATTGATGAGACGAAAGAGGGTGTTGAAAGTAAATTGGAGTTGTGGAGACACACTTTGAAATCTCGAGGGTTTAGACTGAGCAGAAGCAAGACCGAATATTTGGAGTGTAAGTTTAGCAGAGTTGGAAGCAGAGAGGCAGGGGCAGTGGCGGACCTAAAGCATTTTTTAAGGGGATGCACAAATACACTATAAAATTTTGTATGAAAAAATTAATGTCTAATATGAGACTCGAACCCACAACCTTCAGCTCTAAATCCTAGCATCCTAACCACTAAACCACACACATTATTTGATTAGGGGGGGGGGGGTTCACCCTTTAGCTTGTCTTGTGTCCGCCCCTGGGCAGGGGTGATCACATTCGATGGAAAGATTGTACAAGCTTCTGAGTTTTTTCTCCATCTTCGATCTATTATCCAAAATGACGGAGAATTAGATGAAAATGTGGCATATAGGATTAAAGCAGGTTGGTTGAAGTTAAAGAGTGTCACAGGGTTTCTATGTGATCCCGGCATGCCTTATAGATTAAAGGAAAAATTCTACCGGACGACAATTACGCTGGCAATGCTTTGTGTCACTGAATGTTGGGCCGTAAAACAATGTCACGTTCAAAAGATGAATGTAGCAGAGATGCGTATGCTACGATGGATGTGTGGACATACAAGGAATGATCGATTGAATAATGAGGTGATCAGGGGTAAAGTAGGAGTTGCGCCCATTGAAGATAAAATGAGGAAGAATCGTCTAAGGTGGTTTGGTCATGTAAGACGTAGACCGATTGATGTACCGGTTAGGAGGCCTGAAAAGTGGAGAAGTGATAAAATGGCGAGGGGTAGGGGAAGACCCAAGCAAACTTGGATTATGATGATTGAAAACGATATGTGTTTACTTGGATTGGAGTAAAATACGACGTTGAAGAGGCCTCCAGAGGGAAAAAATTCATGTGGGTGATGGGGGTTGATTTTTTTTATTATATATATATAATTTTATTATTATTATTACTACTATTTTCATTTTTTTCATATCTATTATATATTTATTTTTTATTACCACTATTTATTTTTCTTCTTTTCTTTTCATTTTCTAATTTTTTTTCCCCCCACTTATTTCTCCTTCTAACTTATTTTTTTTATTACATTTTTCTCTTTCACAATGACATATGGGGATTCATGTTAGCCGACCTCAAATTATTTTGGGATTAAGGCTTTGTTGTTGTTGTTGTTGTTGTTGTGGTTGTATTGTTATGGACCACCCAGTCTTTGATATATATATATATATATATATATATGTATATATATATATGTATATATATATATGTATATATATTATATGTATATATATATTATATGTATATATATATATTATATATATATTATATATGTATATATATATATATATATATATATATATGTATATATCTATAGTATAAATGGCAACATGGGTGAACAGTTGAATGAACAGTACTAAATACAAAATTTTCCATTTTGCCCTCATTAAATTGTCCCTTTCCAATTTTGCCGTTTTAAAAAAAAATTAAAAAAAAAAAAAAAACACGTGTCCTCGGATACGGGCTTTTACTAGTATATGTATACTCCCTCCGTCCCGGAACTTACTTCACAAACACTGTTTGCACTGGTTTTAAGGAGGGAGTATTATATTGAAAATGTTGTGAGTGTGAAAATAAAATAGGAGAGAGAATGAGTGGAGAGAATAGTAAATTATAATGGTGTTGTGAGTATTAAAATAATGTAGGAGAGAGAATGAGTGGAGGGAATAGTAAAGATTCCTTTCCATTTTAGGTAAGTTTTAAATGTGTGAAGTAAGTTTTGGGACGCCCAAAAGGGAAAGTGTGAAGATTGTTCCGGGACGGAGGGAGTATATGGAAAACATGGTACCATTAATGGAGACATGCTAAATTTTGCAGA
Organism: Adenophora triphylla var. japonica; assembly: GCA_022495995.1. Classification (NCBI taxonomy): domain Eukaryota; kingdom Viridiplantae; phylum Streptophyta; class Magnoliopsida; order Asterales; family Campanulaceae; genus Adenophora; species Adenophora triphylla. Next base: position 82,767 of record JAFEMH010005463.1, on the reverse strand, counting down.
GAAACTGTACTGGCCAATGTTTATAGTGGCAACTTTAGCTGCTATTGTTGCAAGTCAGGCCACCATATCTGCCACCTTTTCAATAATCAAGCAGGCGAATGCACTTGGCTGTTTCCCCAGAGTGAAGGTCGTTCATACATCAAGAAAGTTTCTTGGCCAAATCTATATTCCAGATATTAATTGGATCCTTATGATTCTTTGCATTTCTGTCACTGCTGGATTCAAAAATCAAAGCCAAATTGGCAATGCTTACGGTGAGTAGCTACCTTAGTAACACACTTTATGCTATACACCCCATCTTCCTAAACTATTATCCAGAATAATATACTCCCTCCGTCCCATTTGAAGCTTCACTTTTTACCCAATTGGGTGTCCCAGTTAAAACTTCACTTTTCCTAAAATGACAAAAGTTTATTATTATTATTATATTATGCATATCCCACTTGTTATACTCATATACTTAAATCGTGAGGCCCACTTGTAAATCCCACTCTTATTCCAGTCACAATCCCTTTCCCACTCACAATACTTTTGAATATAAATAATGTTTTTCTTAATTATTGTGCCCACAATAAATGGTGAAGCTTCAAATGGGACGGAGGGAGTATATATTACCATCTCTCCACTTTTATGCAATTTTATATGTCAAATCCTCTTTACTGGTCTGAAGTTGTACTCATCTCTTTTCATCCATTTTCAGGGACGGCTGTTGTTATAGTCATGTTGGCAACCACACTTCTCATGACATTAATAATGTTGTTAGTCTGGCGCTGTCATTGGATTCTTGTCCTAATCTTCACCGGATTATCGCTGGTTGTGGAATTAACCTACTTTTCATCGGTACTTTTCAAGATTGATCAGGGAGGCTGGGTCCCACTTGTGATATCAGCAGTCTTTTTTATTATAATGTACGTTTGGCATTATGGTACATTGAAAAGGTATGAATTCGAGATGCATAGTAAGGTCTCAATGGCATGGATTCTTGGCCTCGGTCCTAGCTTGGGGCTTGTCCGTGTTCCCGGAATAGGACTTGTTTACACGGAGCTAGCAAATGGGGTCCCACACATTTTCTCTCACTTCATCACCAACCTTCCAGCCATTCACTCTGTTGTGGTTTTCGTCTGCGTGAAAAACCTTCCAGTGTACACTGTCCCCGACGATGAACGTTTCCTCGTGAAACGGATCGGGCCAAAGAATTTCCACATGTTCCGATGCGTTGCAAGATACGGCTACAAAGACCTTCACAAGAAAGACGACGAGTTTGAGAAAAAGCTTTTTGACAACCTCTTCACATTTGTGAGACTCGAGTCAATGATGGAAGGATGTTCTGATTCTGACGAATGTAGCTTATACGGACAGCAGACTCAGAGGTCAAGAGACTCCTTATTAAGAGAGAAGAATAACAACACGTTCTCCTCGATCATTGACCTCACTGTGTCAACGGTTGACTCAATCGTTCCGGCTAAATCTCCGCCAAACGGCGCCACCAATACGGTGACTTGGGCAAGCAGTCAAACAGAGGTTGATGAGACTGAGTTTTTGACAAACTGTAGAGATGCTGGGGTGGTGCATATACTTGGGAACACTGTAGTGAAAGCAAGAAGGGATTCTAACTTGTTGAAGAAAATAGCCATTGATTATATTTATGCATTCCTGAGGAAGATATGCAGGGAGAATAGTGTGATTTTTAATGTTCCTCATGAGAGTCTCTTGAATGTAGGACAGATTTTCTATGTATGACTTTATTTGCCTATTTTGGAACACTATATATTATATATAATGATGAATAAATATTTGATTTACGTTCTTGACCAAATTTTACTTTGCATCATTTTGTCCAACTTTAGTACCTCATGTTTCAAATATTCTCACTTAGCCACCTTCGTCAAATGAAAGTTAAAATCCTAACAAACATTAAAGTATAACTCATGTTTCAAATCTTCTCACTAAACCACATTCGTTCAAAATCCTAACGAGAAATACTAATATAAAGTAGGAAGGGGATAAACTTAGTTATGCTTACTTTTGTTTGGGAAAGAGGGGAATTTGTTGTTGTTGGTGATGTGATGGCTACATCTAATCTAAGGTGGAGAATTGTGAGGTAGGAGTGCATGTTAGAGCAAATACTAAGAGCATGTTAGAGCAAATACTAAGAGCACTTACAGTGGTGACCATTTGTAAGGTCGTGGGTTGAGGTGGAGGCTTAGCTTGACACAACGGTGATAAAATTTTTGGTCATCAATGACTGAAGTTAGAAGTAGTTTGGGGAACGACTCTTGGTCTTGGTCATGGGAAAAGAGTGTTTCATAGCCAACCATATTATGCATGTGTCAATAATATTATTGATTTATTAATATTAACTTATCAATATTAGTTAATATGATTATTAATTAATATTAATATTAATAAAATCATTTAATTAATAATTAAAATATATAAATTATTTTATCATATATAATTAATAATAATAAAATAATATGATTAATAATAATAATTGGTATTAAAACGAGTAGGAAAAAGAAAATATAGTGGGTATAGTAAAAAGTATGAGAGAGAAACTGATGACTTTTATCACCATTGTTGGTAAAATAGGATGAAGTTATTGTTATTCATGACAGATGACATGGAGCTGACGTGGATGAGAGAGTGCCCTGATCACCACTGCGGATGATCTAAGGAGCAATTGGATTTAAGAGAATTCTATTGGACCATTGGGGGGATAGTGCCTACTTGTAGCAGATCGACTAAGCGTAGTATTTTGGTCGGAGAATTTGAAATAATTGTTAGAAAAATTATTACAATAACATTGGAAATTGAAAGAAAATTGTATAAGAGAGAATACAAAATTGAAATTGTAAATCGAATTTTGAATGTTGTCCGAGTTGTGTGTACCACACTCCTTCTTTAATACAAATTTGCCTCATTATCGAGTTGTGTTTGAGATTGTATCGGACGTTTGTCTCTCAGGAGGATGAAACGGACTTACGGGACATTTGCTCCACACTAGAACCTCCAGCGAATTGAAAATATGCCCGGACAGTATCACCACTAAATGCAAAATGTAGAAGGTCAAATGATATGATTTATCAATATTCAACTAATTGTAGAGAGGAGAGATTGCTCGAATATGGTGTGTCCCAATTTGTTTGTGATCTCTCCTTTTTATAGCTGTCAATGACCAAAACTAATGACCCAAAATTAAACACATTTTAATTTCGTAATCATTTTGGTCTTGGAGTTACAATCTTTGTAAATCAATTTGTCATCAAAGCAGGACGGAAGTTACAGATTGTTTCATTCATTGTGGGAGTAATTTTTTTGAATCACGATTTCAAAAAAATAGCAAAACGTAGGCTAGGGCGAGTAGGCCAATTTAGAGCTGCATTTGTGTCTGCAGTACATACTTCATTTCTCATAGCTATGTTCAATCATAGCCCTGAACACACGCCTGGTTCTGCGATAGGGTCTAAGAATTGAGCTTCACATAATTTTTCTCGAAGCGGCTCCACTTCTCTCTCACATATGTGATTTTTTAAAAATAACCCGTATTACCCTGTTTGAATTTTCGACACGTAAGAATCATTAAAAGTCATAGGCTTATATTGTCATTTCGGGATGTCACAAATAGTAATGAACTTGCGGCTAGTTTCCCCACAGTAGCGATGCAAGTCTTTTAACAGTTAGATGGTCCTATTGAATCTAGTTATTGGGATCTCCAGTCATCTAAATTGGACACTGTATTTAACTGTTTCTTTTTTTTAATTTAGAAAAAGACTTACCCTATTTCTAGAAGCAGAAAAAAAATTTGTTACACGATCAAGAAAAAACGTTTCAAGCGGAAGTCTCATTTTGTGAGATACTGTCACGACCCTAATTTTCGGTTCTATTGCGAGTCATATTAATTATATATAGAAGTGCATTTCATATTATTATGTGTTGCATTTTAATTGTAGAAATTATGTGCTAGTTGGTATTTTATGAGTTACATGCTATTTTAAAAATATAAATAAAATAAAAATCATTATTTAATGCTTTAATGAGAATATTAGGAGTAAGTAGTTAAAAATAGTAACTTGTCAAAATGAGTAGTAAATTATATTATTGATCAAGGTGCTTGAATAATTAGTGTATTTTAAAGGTTTTAATTGTTGGGAGGGTTTAATAGTTGAAGGAGGTTAGGTGAAAATGGATTAATATCCATGGATGGAAGAAGGTAAGGGTCCTTGTCATTTTAACAAATAAAACCCTCTCAGCTCATCCAAGTCTAGCCATGGTACTAAATCTCAAACCCTAACCTATCCAACTAAATAAATTCCCTAAAATCGTAGAAAAATCCGATTGGTGATCCGTTCATTCCGTGGTGTTCGGGAGGAGGAGGAGCACCTTTTCATCCGGTTAAAGTTAAGAAATTTTCATATTTAATTTTAGGTAAGTTATTATATTTTCTAGAAATTGTGTTTATTTTGTGTTATAAATCATGTAGTTATGTTGTTCAAGGTTGTATGAGAATTTGAAATTTATTTTCTGAGTTTAGAGGATGGAAAAATGTGTGTTTGGTTAACTTGGAAATGAACTTGGTGTTGAAAGGGGTCAACAATGGAGTTTTGGGAAAATGGAAATGTTTTGGATGTTTTGTAAAAGGAAAAGAATGGATTTGCGAGTACTCGAAGTACTCCGAAGGATCAAACCCGGTGAAAGGATCAAAGAAGGGATGCGAGGACGAACCCTCACCCTGTGCGCCCGACAGAGGAAAACTGATAAAGGGTATGCGGCCTCTGGGCCCCCGAAGACGTCCCCACATCAAAGCTCTGCCGCTCCCGAACCGGCACCTCAGGCTGTGGCCCTGGATCAGACCTCAAAGGAGTATCCACAGACCTCCTTGAAGGCATCGGCTTGAACGCCGCCGCGCTCCGCGAAGACCTACAAGACATCTTCCCCAAGAGCTTCTTCGTGAAAGCCCTTAACCCCACAGACGGGTCAGCGTGTCAAAGGATCGCCCCGAGACCTGCGCAAGCAAAGCAGTCAAAGAAACGCTCAGCAATACAAGCATACTCAACAAAAGAGAAAAATACAGAAATTATGCCAAGATGGAAAAGAGTAAGCACACTCACCGGAGCATCCGGGTCAACCCGATAAGCAGCAGAACCATGCTCAGGGATGGGCACAGTCACCCTCCTCCTCGAAGAGTCCCCACGAGCGTACGTGAAGTCCGGCCCAGGCACCGGGACATCTGGAGGATGTGGCGGGCCATCCTGCCTCTCCCACGCCAACACCTGTGGCGTCCTCAGCTTCAGCCTAACAAAGGCCGCATACTCCTCGCCATTCAGGACGAACTCCTCGGCGCTCACGCCATCCCGGTACGTCTCGTACTCCAGCACGTCCATATCAAGAGGACTCATCATACCGAAGGGCGGATCCCTCGGAGCCATAGGGGGCACACCTGCGCCATGCTGCCAGAAGATCCTCTCCCCCAGATACATGGCGTCGCAAGTGAGGCCTCGCAGAAGCTTCCTCTGCCGTGTCACCCCGGGGGCACCCTCCAACTCATCATTGCCATACCGAGTCCAAGGGTACAGCTCAAACCCCTCCGGACTGTCCCTCTCCAGGTACTCCTACACATCCTTATATGTGATGGTGACCTTTCCCCTGCTTGTCCTTCTCTTCCTCAAAGGGCGGTCCCAGCACAGCATGGCGGGATAGCCCACCATGGCCTCATCTTCCCAGTCCCATGGCTGGCACCGGAAGATCTCATAGCACCACGCCTGCAACAAAAAAAAGCAGATAGTGCTCAAAACAAGGAAAAGAAGACGGAGAAATGACAAAGTGCTAAACTACAAACAACAATAAACTCATACCTCCAGTGCAAAATCAAAGCATCCCAGGGAACTGACCGCGCCCCGGCTAAATCGGTCCATGGAAAAATAGAGCTCGGCCAAGCCCGCCTCGCCCCAAGCAATCTCGCAAACCCTCTCCAAATCCACCAGACTCTCCAGCAGAGGGAAAAGAGCGGAAGAGGCGTGATTCGAGAACAAAGTCTCGGAGAGGGCAAACCACAGAAAAGAGCGCGCCAGCTGCTCCGCCGTCACTACCCCAGTGCCCCGGCTATAAGCCCCGATGTTGGCCGTGATCTGCGTCTCCACATCGTGGTACACCATACCCAAACCCTTACAGGGATAGGGCGCAAACCCCAGCAGCTCAGCCAGCTCCGCATCGAACATTCTGTCCCGCCACTTCACCGACTCCTCCTTAAAGGAAAGCCCGGTGATCGCCGCAAAATCGGTAGGAGTCACCGTCACCTCTCCCCAGCTAAAGTGGAAGGTATGCGTGGTGTCCCACCAGTACTCAGACAAAGCCAAGAAGACGCCCTTGTTCTTCTGCGTCTCCACTATCCCGACAAGGTTCTCCACGAACACGTTCAGCCCAGTAGCGATCACTAGCCTCCGAGGACTAGGCCTCCCATCTCGGGAAATATCGGGCAAGCTCCACCACAACTCAACGACGGCCTCAAGGGACCCCCGTGACTTCATCTTCTTCACCTTCCCAGACGAAGGCACTTCATTGGCAGGTAAACACAGCAAAGGTACGTCAATAACAATACTTAAGCAAATATAAAAAAAATACAAAACATAAAAGACCGTACCAACACGGCAAACTCGCAAAGCACAAAAGTCCGTCCCAACACGGCGAAGCATAAAAAGTCCGTCCCAACACGAAAAAGCACAAAAGTCCGTCCCAACCTGCAAAACATAAAAAGTCCGTCCCAACATGGCAAAGCATAAAAGTCCGTCCCAACACGGCAAATTATTCAAAACAAAAGTCCGTCAAGAAAACACGACACACATTACACAATTTTCTCAAAAGAGGGGTTCATCCCTACACGACACATTTTCAAACAAAGACCATCTCTACATGGCAATTTTCAACAAAAGTCCGTCCCTACATGGCACACGTTTTCAAACAAAGTCCGTCACAAAAACACGGCACACATTTTCAAACAAAGACCGTCTCTACAAGACAATTTTCAACAAAAGTTCATCCCTACACGGCACACGTTTTCAAACAAAGTCCATCACAAAAACACGGCACACGTTTTCAAACAAAGTCCGTCACAAAAACACGGCACGCATTTTACAACAAAGTCCGTCACAAAAACACGGCACACATTTTACAACACAAAGTCCGTCTCTACACGGTAATTTTTCAAAAGTCCGTCACAAAAACACGGCACCCATGGCACATAAATTTCCCCACACAAAGTCCGTCACAAAAATACCGCACACATTTTACAAAGTCCGTCTCAACACGGAAATTTTCTCACAAAGTCCATTCCTACATGGCATTTTTTTTTCCACAAAAAAACAATGTACATACGGAAAGAGCATAAGGTACAAGTCACGGAAGCATGCATTTCAAAGAAAGGCACTTTATTTTCACAAATAAGAGCTAAACTCCACATTTTTGCACAAAAATCACATATCCACAATTCTTACATGCTCAATTTCAACAATTCATCGTAAATTTCACAAAATGAGCATGGCAATAACAAAAGCCCCAAATATGCAAAAAACTAAAACCTAGTTCTAGCATACAACATTTCAAGCAAGAATCAAAACAAAAAATTGACTTCTTACCTCCCTTACGGTCCTTCCCCGCAAGTTGTGCACCTCCGAATCCGGATACTACACATCCGGATTCCTTGTTGAAGGCGAGAAGGAAGAAAAATTCATTTGGAGATCCAATCTCTTCTCTATGGCCTCTTGACCCCTTTGACGACAACCGCGTCTGATTCTTTCCGCCATGATCGCAATCCAATCAACTCGGAAGAATTTCCTTAAGAAAATTTTGAACAAATTCAAAATTTTCTCTCTCTTTCTCTCTCTCTCTCTCTCGTTCGAACAGAAGAAGGAAGATGGAGTGGCGTCGTTGCTGAAGTCAGATGTTGATTTGGGAAAATCAAATTCCTAGACTAATCCGCACGGACCACTTTGCAAGGCAATTGGATCCGTGCGGACCACTTTACATTTCAGGCGAAATCCCCCTTTTGCCTTTACAATCTTTTCCCTTGGTCGTCCAAAGGCCATTTTCAGCAAGATTCACGCAGTTTGGTCCTTAACCCAACAAAACTAACTCCGGCCGTCATCGTAAGTCTGAACCGCACCCACTAAACGGTAAAATTAATACCGGCCGTCATCGTAAGTCCGAACCTCGCCCACTAAATGGTAAAATTAACAACGGCCGTCATTGTAAGTTCGGACCTCGCCCACTAAACGGTAAAATTAACACAGGCCGTCATCGTAAGTCCGGACCTCGCCCACTAAACGGTAAAATTTACACCGGTCGTCATCGTAAGTCCGGATCTCGCCCACTAAACAGTAAAATTAACACCGGCCGTGTGGGCGCCTCCCAACTCCTGGAACCTAAAAACTCGTGTCCCCGGATGGAGGGTCCCAAAATATACCCTTTTAAAAAAAACTTTTCTTTATATTAACTTGAAAAGTATAACCACCCATTTTCAAACCAATTTTAAAATAACCTCTCTACATGGAGTTGATATATAAACCTGCTTCTAACAGTTCTAACATGTATACCTTACAAGTACTACAACTGTAACGGCTTACACAAGCCAACTTTAAAACAAACTAATCCCAAGATTAATTACAACATAACATACTGAAAATGTTTTATAACAGTTTTCCAATATAAAATAACTACAACTACTCCCAACTCCCACACAAATATATACATACCCTGACAACCCAAAATACGATCAACTCCTTCCCGGCCTCACCGGTATGGTCCACCTGTCTCAGCTGAATCTAAAACAGTAAAGGGAGAAGGGGTGAGAATAAATCTCAATAAGTTATTATGGATGCAACAATATGTCATATAACATTCAACACCTAAACAGGTTGCTCATAACACATTGGGAAAACAGTAATCACTTTACGTTACCTTTCCCGCGATACGTAAGTCATACAATATGCAACACATAAACGGGTTGCTCAACTAATATGCAATACCCCGGGTTGCTCATATAATATGCAACACACACAGGTTGCTCAACTAATAGGAAATACACCCAGGTTGCTCATATAATATGCAACACACACAGGTTGCTCAACTAATATGCAACACACCCAGGTTGCTCATATAATGTGCCACACACACAGGTTGCTCAACTAATATGCAACACACCCAGGTTTCTCCATATCACATTAGTAAAGCGGTAAACACATTCCGTTACCTTCTCTTTACCTTTCCCATCTGAATCATATGTAGTACTACGGTGGGAGTTATACTCCACTCATTTGTGAACTGCTGGTACATATTCACGTCTTATAAGACCCATTTTCTAGGGAACCATATAAGACATCAGCAATCTTATGAACTAACTGCACATATCCATAGAATCTGAGAGCGGTCACAGGTATAAGGAAATCTAAGCACCTTATGGAACAAATCCTATAAGTGCTAGGATTTCATATACCCCCGAGGAACGGACACATGTATAAGGAAATATACCCCTGAGGAACGGACACAGGTATAAAGAAATATACCCCCGAGGAATCAACAATTATAACCATATTCAAGCACGTAACATTTACTTGAAAATAAGTCCACCCTATGGGACATCAATACATATATATAACATGGAACTGCAACTCATGTTAAACCAATCACAATAGTGCACATATATTTAAACACTATTGAATAACAACACTTCAATGACATGGTATTAATACTCATGCTCAAACAAATGAAACGGTGCAACACGTATTTAAACACTATGTGCACAACCATCATGAATATGCAATCACATATGGGCACAATGAATTACATATAAGCCCTACATATCCATGCTCAACCCCATGACGTAGTGCAACATATATTTAATGCACTATCTAAACCAATAACCACATATAAGTAACCACGTAGGGGTATAATATAATATAAGTAGCCCTACGGATTCATGCGTTGAACACTTTCTATAAAGGTTCCAACCAAGCAAATAGTGTAATACACATTTTACACATTATTTGAACCAACAACCATGTAAATATAATCACGTAAGGCACCATGTATATCAAGTAAACCCTACACATTCATTACATAATCTATAATCCAGTAACAGAGTATTGATACTCCTACCCAAACCAATGAAGAAGTGCAACATTTATTTAATGCACTCAATAACCAAATAACCATATACATGTAACCACGTAGAGGTACAATGACATACAAGCAGCCCTACGGGTTCATAACTTAACATTAAACACCTTCTATAAAGGTTCCATATTCAATTACCAAGTTTTACTAACTTTGGTTAAATTTTAACAATTGCCTTTCAACCCTTTTTAAGACAATATTTAAAGCCTTTCCCATTATCAAATTGGACCATTTAAAGTTCCATTGTGTAGTACTAAAGTTGTACTAGAATCGTAGTTGAAGAGTGCTCAATTATATAATGGTTAGACTAGGTTTCCAAAGCTTGGAAGCTGTTCGGAAGAAGGCTGCCCGGGGCGGGAGCACGACTCGTGCCCTATTACACCCCTACCGAGAATCGGTCGTCCCTTGTTGGTCACGACTTAACCCAATCTGGCTATTAGTGTCGCACGACTTGTCTTAACGGGTCACGACTCGTGCTACGGGGCACGAGTCGTGCCTAACACCTGGCTCGCTATTTTGGCCGGGCAACACCAGCAACATCACAACAACAACTTCAAGTCTCATCTCAACTATTACAAACCATCCCAAAATCAGTATACCTGAGTTTAAACCCATAATTATACTCTCTCCATGCCATATAACAAGTTCTACCACCTTTCCAATTAAACCAACCCATGTTTTTCACTCCCTTCATCCTAGTTATTTCCAACCCTTATATTCATCATTTTAAAGGCCAAATAAGGTGGATAAAATTAACAAATACACATCATATCATCATAATATCATCTTTATATATATTATGAACAATTAAAGAAAGAAATCATAATAACTTACTAAAATAGGCCGAAATAAAAAGAAGATTTGATCGGCTCTAAATGATCCACTCGCCTCCCTGAGCGATAATATGAAGTCCGAATTAAAAACGGATTAACGGTTGATTTGTTATAATTTTTGAAAGATGGTTTTAGGTTAGTACCTTCTGGAACTTAGGAGAAGAAAGGAGAATAAACTGAGAGAAGAAGAAAGCTTTTGGGAGTTTTAAAGATTTATATAAACAACTTTTCACTTTAGCTCCTCCTAGTTCCAAGTTATTACAATCAACCACCTTACTTTCATATCTACACTAAAGCTCCTTAAACTTTATATAAAGCTTTCATTTCCAAATTCAAATATTATCTCTTTCCCACAAAATTTCTCATTTATCCATTTAGCATTATATTATTAAAATTAATTTAATAATGTCACGACCCTAACCATAGGCACTAGTTTAGTATAATATAATATGCTTTTAATATTAATGTTAGCTTTATGAGTTTATTTTATATCTTTAAAATTCTGATATTAAGATGAAATGGTTGGAAAATAATTTGGAATCCTTAGGATTTCTAGAGAAATAAAATAAAGCATCTTGGGAAAATATAATAATAGAAAATGAATAAAATGTGAAAGGAGATTAAAGTATGTGGGGTAAAGTATTTGAGTTGGAGGGTTTAGTTTACCATTTTAGAACTTGGAGGACTTAGTTGATCATTTTGGGAAGCCTTGATTAATTGGGGATGGGGGGCCATCACCTCCCCCTTATTTCCCTCAACTTTCTCTCCTAATAGTCAATAAACACCTTACTCCTCCCATACTCCCTTGTCCCTTTTTATTCACCTCCTTCATCATCCTCCTTCATTTTTCTTCTTACAATCTCCATGGAAAAATCTTCCCATGAAAGCTTCCTCTCCCAAATCATTCCCAAGATAAATCCTCCTCCATTTTCAAATCCGGTTGTACTTTTGAGAGTGGAGCAACTAGGAGAGTTGATCAAGCCAAGAAAAACTTCATTTCATCTTGTATTTCCTAAGGTGAGTTATTATGACCTTTCCCTTCATTGAATGTTCATGAACTCTTTATGGTTGTTCTTGTTATGATGATAATTGTTAAAATGCTTTGGAACCCTCTTGAAGTTGGGGAATTGATAAATGATATGAAATGATACTCTTGTTCCTAGAAGTTGATTTAGAAGGTAAGAAATGGGTGGAGTTAATTTTAGAGAATTAAACTGGAAATGTGTTGATAAAATGGGTTGGAAATCTTATGGAAAACAATCTAGGTTTATGTTATTTTGGGTTTAAAGGATTTAGGATGAGGTTGTAAAGTGAGGAAATTCATTTGGTGATCATGGAAGTTAGGAAGATTTAAAAAGGAAAAGAACCTAGATAAATAAGGGTTTGGCAGTTGACATTTTCGGACAGGGGTCTTGGGCGGTCGCCCAAGTGGTGATGAGCGGCCGCCCATCCAGGCAGCAACTTGGGTTAATTTTGAAGACCACTTGGGCGGTCGCCCAAGTGACATTGGCGGTCGCCCATGGTGCCAGATCCTCCTTAGATACCTTTCTTGCTGATTTTCACCAACAACCTAGTGGTGTGATTCCTAACCATTATAAATTAGTGGAACCTAATCCAAACCGGATGTGAATTAATCCTTTTAACTTAAGTTATAAGTAGAACACTTGAGCCACTTGAGGATACCTTAAATGGATTAAAATGGAACTACGGAAGCACTCTACCTCCGACTTAGAAATCATTTGGCAGTTTATTAAATGTGACTCCAACTTGGTAGAGTTAGATTGGATTCTTATAGAGATCATATATTGTTGTATAATGACTAAGTAAGATGGGTTGATGATATCTCATTATCTTACTTGAAGTACATATTTATGGATTGTATTATGCTTAGTGTATTACATAAATGTTGCACTCTGATTATTGGTTGAACATGAGTATATTTTACCATGTGGTTATATTGCTTAATTATGCATATTGTTTTAAATAAATGTTAAACTATGAGATTTGTTGAACATGAGTATATTTTACCATGTGGCTATATTGCTTATCCCGTTTGTGGATTATATTTTAAGTAACTATTATGTGCTTGATAATGTGTTAATCAGCTGATGTTTGGGGGTATAACATAATACGATCAATTATGGAAGTGTGACCTAATGTGATTGGATTATGTTATATCTGTGACCGTCCCCTCCTGTGGCCACAGGTTGGGGTTATAGCATCTGTAGTGAGCCAAAAGCCTTACAGAGTTGCTACTATCTTATTTGGTTCCCTGAAAAATGGGTCTTATAAGATGTGAGTATTGATTAAGCAGCTCACTTAAGATTGGAGTATTATTATACCCAATGTTGTACGACTATTGTTCAGACGGGAAAAGGTAAACCAAGGTAATGTAAGGTGTTTACAGCTTTTCCAATGTGTTATATGCAACTTGTTATGTGTTGCATTTTACTTGGCATATTGTTGCATTCATAATAGCTTGCTGAGATTATTCTCACCCCTCTCCCTTTAATGTTTTTAGATTCCGAGACAGGCGGACCGGCCAAGTAAGGGCGGTGAGGAGTTTGGAAGTGATTTTGGGAATTGTCGGGGTATGAATAGGTTGGCATAGAAAGTATAATTTGGGTATAATTCATTTATGGAGTTGTATTTATAAACCTTAATTTTATGTTATAACCGAAGACTTTTTGTAACTAAAACAGTTTCTTACTTTCAAAGTTGGTCAACTCTTTCTCCATTGTGGAAAGGTGTAGAGTTATTTTGAAATGGTTATGGCAATTATGTTTATATTTGAAAGTTAAATCAAAGTTTTAAAAGTTAAGGAAATTTGGGTTAGCTTGAGGACGCTCCAGCTCGGGACACGTGTAGGTTCCGGGTCGGGGTCCTCACAAATAACATCTAAATTATCAAATTATCCAAAAAACACATAACCATTCATATTTCATAAAAGGCTTAATATAAGGGCAATACACTCCACTCCCACGTGCTCAACACGTGGCCAAAATAGTGCCCAGACTTAGGGTCGTGACACTCACTCCCCCTTAAATAAATTTCGTCCCGAATTTTAAACATACTTACCTAAGTGCTCAAATAATCACATATACTACTCAAGCATTTCGAATTCTCAAACCCCAAGTGGCTTTCTCAATGATATGATTCTTCCACTCAATTTAACTCACCTGTATATCCTCGGTTGAAGAATTCAATATCGGGATAGGATCATAAAGATACTTCCTCCCATACCATACGTCATATGGTGCCAATTCAATACTGAACTGATCACTGTTAATATACGCAAATTCAACTAAGGTTGAATAAACCTCTCACACTGAAGGAAAATCCATCACATAGACATACAACATATCCTCAAAATTTGGATAGTGCTCTCTGTCTGCCCATCTATCTGAGAATGAAGCGCAGAACTGAAACTCAACTCGGAGCCCAAAGCCTTATACTAAGTCTTCCTTTTAAGGAACCAGGTACTGCAACTCTTCTGGTTGGTAAAATCTCAATTTTAACTTCTTATAGATAATGTTCCACTTAGGTAACGCAAAAGAATCACAATCAATTTCATGTCAAGAATAGGAAAATTCTGCTCTGTTAGAGTTCACTTCCTCGAAGCATAAGATATTCCTTTTCCATTCTGCATAAGAGTACAACCCAACCTTTCTTTTGACGTGTAACTAAAAATCACAAAGTTCTCACATCCATCAGGTAGGGTAAGGATCGAACTATAGTCAATCTATTCTTTAACTCTGCAAAATTGGTTTCACCCTTTTGCATTCCCTATCAATAATATCTCTTTCCGAGTAAATCACCCTCGAAAGTCCATCAATTATTCTTTGGTAACAACCTGTCAAACCCAGAACACTACGGGATTCTAACACTGTCAAAGGTTGTTCCATTTGACCAGGGTCTAAATACTCGAGATATTAATAACAATGCCCAAGCTTGAGACTATAAGTCCCAACATTAAAATCTTCTTGAGCCACAACTCACACTTACTGAATTTCGCAAACAATTTGATTTTCACGAAAAACAGATACATAACTTGCAATTAATTCCTCTAATCTCTTTGACTCTGAATAACCCAAGATATCATCCATAAAGATTATCATAAAGTTATCAAAATCAGGTTTAAACTCTACTCATCATTTTCACCACATATCTCGTGCCCTTCTATAAGGTGCTTTTGGATATGGCAATAACATAACATTAAGTTAATACGAAATTCTACTGCCCTAACTGGCAGCATGAAACACTCTGATGAGAACACCTCACCAATTCAATTACCACCAGTAAATAAGATATTTCAAGTGACTTGTTATTCAAGTCTAACACAGAAACCAGATAACATTCACATTCTTTAGACCATAAATTTAGGCCGTTAATGCATATATGACATAAATATCAAAAAATGACTTATCCGCCTCAACCACAAACAGAGGAAAATAAAACATAGAAAAGGAGACTCACTTCTGGCGACAGTCTACCCAAACACAACAACTACTTAACCATTACAGGCCAAGTATAACAACAATATCACGGATTGGTAATTCTATCAAATCCACTGGCAATACATGCCCACATATAATCACGTCACAACCATACTAATCAAAGAAGATTCGAGGTACTCTTCCATAGGAGTTGAAACCTCTAGCACATAAGGCAACTCTTAGGCCATTTATGCAAGTAAACGCAAAAATGCAATGCCACATAAAAATGGGATAACATGGGATCTATAAAAGTATGACCCCTAATTCCTGAGACAGGTAATATACCTTTAATAACTGCGGAGGAATCTATCTCTCCATAATCCCAAGCCAAGACTCGGCCTTAGACTTTCTTTTTTTCTTTCCCTTCCGTATCTCTCTTTGTACCACCACTTTGTTTCCCCCTTTGTTGGCCACTGCCTGATGTCTGTCCTCGTCGAAATCTAAATCTAGGACAATCTTTTCTGATATGCCCCATTTCCCCACAATTCATACATTTCCCTTGTTTTTTCCAACACGTGCCTTCTGTATGTCCAATCCGCTGACAAAATTTACAAACCATGCTATGCTGACCAGATACTGGCTGAGCCGTAGAAGCTGCGATCTGTACCCCTCGAACACTTCCGGAAACTGAAGAACTTGGCTGCCCTCTGATCAGTCTGGAGCCTTGTCCTTGATACTTTAACTTTCTTCCACCCCTTTTCAATCCTCCTTGGTGCTTCTCAAGGTCATTCTCAATCTTAAACGCCCTATCCAAGGTTATCTGATAATCGGCAAAGGCATAAGTCGATAATTGTTTCCTCAACTCGGGTCTCAAACCTTTTACAAACAAATAAACTCTCCTCACTTCGTGTGGTACCAAGTGAGTACAATGCCAAGCCAATTCCATGAACCTTGCCGAATACTGAGCTACCGTCATGGATCCCTGCTCCAGACATAAGAAATCCACCTCTATCTTATCTCGGGTAAACATGGTAATAAAATAATCTTCGAACTTCCGAGTGAAATTATCCCAAGTTTGGGGCGTATGATCCCGCTCCCAACTTTCCTGTAAAACTTGCCACCACTGATCCGCTGGACCTTCCAGCTTGAAAACAGCACACCTAATCTTTTCTTCATCAGGAATTCCCATGGCTTCAAAGATTTTGTTCATTACTTCTAACCATTTTTCTGCCTTCCACGAATTCGGATCTCCATTAAAGCTTGGTGGATTCATCTTTACAAAATCCTCTACAGGTTTTGGTCGTACCTCAGGTTGCTGTTGAGCTTGTCCCTGAGCTGCCATGTTCTGTAGAAAGACCCTGAACATATTCATCATTTCTATATCATGGTCCCCCTGTTCCCATATTATTCACATTTCCGTGATCCCTTTGTTGGTCATCACCATTTCCTGCCATTGAACAAGTTCCTGCATTAAACACTCGGCGTCAGATATCTCACACTCCCCCTTAGGCTAGACATCTACCCTTGACTTCTAACCAAGGCTCTGATACCAACTGTGGGCGCCTCCCAACTCCTGGAACCTAAAAACTCGTGTCCCCGGATGGAGGGTCCCAAAATATACCCTTTTAAAAAAACTTTTCTTTATATTAACTTGAAAAGTATAACCACCCATTTTCAAGCCAATTTCAAAATAACCTCTCTACATGGAGGTGATATATAAACCTGCTTCTACCATTTCTAACTTGTATACCTTACAAGTACTACAACTGTAACGGCTTACACAAGCCAAATTTAAAACAAACCAATCCCAAGATTAATTACAACATAACATACTGAAAATGTTTTATATCAGTTTTCCCGTATAAAATAACCACAACTACTCTCAACTCCCACACAAATATATACATACCCTGACAACCCAAAATACGATCAACTCCTTACCGGCCTCACCGGTATGGTCCACCTGTCTCAGCTGAATCTAAAACAGTAAAAGGAGAAGGGGTGAGAATAAATCTCAATAAGTTATTATGGATGCAACAATATGTCATATAACATGCAACACCTAAACAGGTTGCTCATAACACATTGGAAAAATAGTAATCACTTTACGTTACCTTTCCCGCCTGATCTGTAAGTCATACAATATGCAACACATAAACAGGTTGCTCAACTAATATGCAATACCCCAGGTTGCTCATATAATATGCAACACACACAGGTTGCTCAACTAATAGGCAATACACCCAGGTTGCTCATATAATATGCAACACACCCAGGTTGCTCATATAATGTGCCACACACACAGGTTGCTCAACTAATATGCAACACACCTAGGTTTCTCCATATCACATTAGTAAAGCGGTAATCACATTCCGTTACCTTCTCTTTATCTTTCCCATCTGAATCATATGTAGTACTACGGTGGGAGTTATACTCCACTCATTTATGAACTGCTGGCGCATATTCACGTCTTATAAGACCCATTTTCTAGGGAACCATATAAGACATCAACAATCTTATGAACTGACTGCACATATCCATAGAAGCTGAGAGCGGTCACAGGTATAAGGAAATCTAAGCACCTTATGGAACAAATCCTATAAGTGCTAGGATTTCATATACCCCCGAGGAACGGACACAGGTATAAGGAAATATACCCCCGAGGAACGGACACAGGTATAAAGAAATATACCCCCGAGGAATCCACAATTATAACCATATTCAAGCACGTAACAGTTACTTGAAAATAAGTCCACCTCATGGGACATCAATACATATATATAACATGGAACTGCAACTCATGTTAAACCAATCACAATAGTGCACATATATTTAAACACTATTGAATAACAACACTTCAATGACATGGTATTAATACTCATGCTCAAACAAATGAAACGGTGCAACACGTATTTAAACACTATGTGCACAACCATCATGAATATGCAATCACATATGGGCACAATGAATTACATATAAGCCCTACATATCCATGCTTAACCCCATAACGTAGTGCAACATATATTTAATGCACTATCTAAACCAATAACCACATATAAGTAACCACGTAGGGGTATAATATAATATAAGTAGCCCTACGCATTCATGCGTTGAACACTTTCTATAAGGTTCCAACCAAGCAAATAGTGTAATACACATTTTACACATTATTTGAACCAACAATCATGTAAATATAATCACGTAAGGCACCATGTATATCAAGTAAACCCTACACATTCATTACATAATCTATAATCCAGTAACAGGGTATTGATATGTAGGTGTTAGTGCCCTAGGCCTATAGAGATAGACCTATTTGTAATGTCATTTTCATTTATATATGAGATTATTACTTTGATTATTATATATGTTTGCATGTTTACTTTAATAATCGTGTTCCTAATACTTATGAAGCACTAGTATGAAGTCTAATGGATAATCATGTGATGATTATATGCATGGAGATGCACATTAGATTCATGTGTACTTGTTAGAGAACAAGGTACTGGACTTGACCCATTATGAGATTTATGTCATGGTCGAATGTCATAATTAAATCTCATATAGTCATATCATTGATATCCTTTGACCTGAGATTATCATCGTCTTCCACTCGATGAATATTATGTTTGATATAGTTTAACGTTGTCTTTAACCGGATAACAATAAGGGCTATTATTGGCATGATATGATTCTTGTTGGGAAGAATGATAAGTCAAGATGGAAATTTGTCCCTCGTAAAGAGAGATGTTTGCTTGGCCACTCGTAAGTAAGATTGATGATGTACATGGCCATGTCCGAATGAATTAATGTGATTAATTACGCTCGATTGATCAATTTACTTAGTAACGAGAAAGCATTGTACAATATGAGTTGACGTGGACCATGACTCATGTTCAATATAACATCGTGTGACAATGGGATTGTGATATGTTCTATGTAGGAAAATCGAACTTGATATTATATTATTTGGGTAGGCATGATGGCTTGCTAGAGTCCGCTCATGTCTTATGAGGATCGATGTGATCGAACTCATTGCCAACATAATATAGTCCTATGGGGTCACACGCATCGAACGAATTGTCAAAAATGATGGAATCTGGGCTCATGGGCAACCGCCCAAGTATGCCATGGGCGACCGCCCATAAGTCAATAGTTGGTTTTGGGCGAACGCTCAATGGTTATGGGCGACCGCTCATGATTATTCGAAAACTGTGCATTGGAGACTGTGCAGGTGGGCGACCGCCCATACCCATGTGGGCGACCGCCCATAAGGGATTTCGAATAAGGGTGAAAGCCGGACACCGGGCGACCGCCCATACAGCGATGGGCGACCGCCCATGTCCGTCTGGGCTGAAACCGGTTTTTGATTAGGGTTATTAATAGGGTATAATATTTATAATGTATAAATACTATCCCTCTTCAACCCTAGCAGCCAAGTGATGAAAATTGGGTTTATAGAAACACCAATTGAGAGATTTCAATTGAGAATTGAAAATCAAAACTACACCAATTCCATAATACCTTATAGATTGAAAGGAGTTTCAATCAGGGATCTAGCAATCCACCTAGAATTGTTCTAGGGTTCGTTCATCGCGTGGATACACATAGAGGATCTTCGCTATTCAAGATCTTTCGTTCGTGATTCATTGATCGTTCATCGAGGATTCATAAGATCAACAATCTGGAGTTGGAACGCGTTTATCAAGGACAAAAGCATTCAAGGTTGGTATTTCTATTTCATCTTTCTTAATTATTCATCTAGAACGGATTCTAGGGCTTGGGGTTTTTCGAGTTATTGCATTATTCCGCTGCGCATGGACCCTCGAAACCCAACATGATACTCCTGCCCAAACCAATGAAGAAGTGCAACATTTATTTAATGCACTCAATAACCCAATAACCATATACATGTAACCACGTAGAGGTACAATGACATACAACAGCCATACGCGTTCATAACTTAACATTAAACACCTTCTATAAAGGTTCCATATTCAATTACCAGGTTTTACTAACTTTGGTTAAATTTTAATAATTGCCTTTCAACCCTTTTCAAGACAATATTTAAAGCCTTTCCCAATATCAAATTGGACCATTTAAAGTTCCATTGTGTAGTACTAAAGTTGTAATAGAATCATAGTTGAAGAGTGCTCACTTATATGCTGGTTAGACTAGGTTTCCAAAGCTTGGAAAACTGTTCAGAGGCTGCAGGGCAGGGCACGACTCGTGCCCTATTACACCCCCACCAGAATCAGTCGTCCCTTGTTGGTCACGACTTAACCCAATCTGGCTATTAGTGTCGTACGACTTGTCTTACAGGGTCACGACTCGTGCTACAGGGCACGAGTCGTGCCCAACACCAGAAACTGCTATTTTTGCTGGGTAACACTAGCAACAGCACAACAACAACTTCAAGTCTCATCTCAGCTATTACAAACCATCCCAAAATCAGTATACCTGAGTTTAAACCCATAATTATACTCTCTCCATGCCATATAACAAGTTCTACCACCTTTCCAATTAAACCAACCCATGTTTTTCACTCCCTTCATCCTGGTTATTTCCAACCCTTATATTCATCATTTTAAAGGCCAAATAACGTGGATAAAATTAACAAAAAGAAGATTCGGCTCTAAATGATCCACTCGCCTCCCTGAGCGATAATATGAAGTCCGAATTAAAAACGGATCAACGGTTGATTTGTTATAATTTTTGAAAGATGGTTCTAGGTTAGTACCTTCTGAAACGTAGGAGAAGAAAGGAGAAGAAACTGAGAGAAGAAGAAAGCTTCTGGGAGTTTTAAAGATTTATATAAACAACTTTTCACTTTAGCTCCTCCTAGTTCCAAGTTATTACAATCAACCACCTTACTTTCATATTTACACTTAAGCTCCTTAAACTTTATATAAAGCTTTCATTTCCAAATTCAAATATTATCACTTTCCCACAAAATTTCTCATTTATCCATTTAGACATTATATTATTAAAATTAATTTAATAACATCTAAATTATAAAATTATCCAAATAAACACATAACCATTCACATTTCATAAAAGGCTTAATATAAGGGCAATACACCCCACTCCCACTTGCTCAACACGTGGCCAAAATAGTGCCCAGACTTAGGGTCGTGACAGGCCGTCATCGTATGCCCGAACCCCAAGGCACAAAACGCCTCCAAACACAAATCCCAAGGCGCAAACGCCTTCAAATGCGGATCTCAAGTCACAAAACGCCTCCAAGACACGAAACAAAAATCGGCCATCAAAGTAAGCCTGAACCCCTTCCCCAGCGGATAAAAGGTCAAACGGCCATCAAAGTAAGACCGTACGAAAGTACATATCCCCAGCAAACAAAAGTCGGCCATCAAAGTAAGCTCGAACTTTTCCCCAGCGGACAAAACACGAGGTAAGCATGCCTCCCACGAGTTCCAAACACCAGGTTCATACTCCTGAACCACAACCTCAGTCAGAGGACATAACACGTCCTCATACACGACATAACCTCAGTCAGAGGACATAACAGAGGACATAATACGTCCTCATACACGACACAACCTCAGTCAGAGGATATAACACGTCCTCATACACGACACAACTTCAGTCATAGGACATAACACGTCCTCATACACGACACAACCTCAGTCAGAGGACATAACACGTCCTCATACACGACAATGCACCATTTATGAACTATGATCAGGCTTGATTCCCACTCAGGATACGTAGGAATCCTATCGAAGGGTCCAGCTAACCAACCTAAACGGTCACCTACAGGATACCGACACATTCGCGCTGTTGGTCCCAAAGGTGGCAACAAGGGTGAAAATACAGCTAGAGGGGGGGGTGAATAGCTGTTACAAATTTTTTGCCCTCTTTAAAAACTAAACCTCTAAGCTTACAAAACCTCTTGCAGTGTGTAAGAAACTGCAAGTAGAGTTGTAAAATGCACAGCGGAAGATATAAGTTATAAAGCGGTTTTGAGAGAAGCGATTTTGCAAAGCGGTTTGATAGTGCGGTTGTCAGAAGGTGCAGTTTGCAAAAAGTGAGGTTTTGACAATGTTAACTCTAAACACAATTTCACAATAAGGATAACTATATAAAGATCAAACAGAGACAGAGATAAATAATTAGCAAGCACAGAAAATATAAATGCAGTAAAGTATATGAACAAGCTATTTGGAGTGGTTCAATCGATAAACGATCTACGTCCACTACCAAGATGGTTAGTCTTGGATTTCTAAGAGAGATTTTATATTGAGTATTTGAGAGATTACAAAGTACAATAAAATCTTTTCTATGAAGAAAAAATCCTAGACTATAACCAGTGTATCTCAAATGAATAAACTATGTGTTTAAACAAGTGAGGTGTGTGTGTGTGTTCAAGATCAAGGCTCTTTATATCTGAGAGATGTAGAGCTCAATGATTCTTGAAAGTGTTAAGGCTTGATTTCTGGGCTGGGGAATATTTCTTGAAGTATGAAGATGAAGATTCAAAGGACTAAGAATTTACGGCGTAGCTTCAACTTCTCATGAACACAGCAATTTCTCAAGATTCAAGCAATCTTCAAATGGTGAAGATTAGGGGTATTTATACCCAAGCATCAAGAAACTAGCCGTTGGATACAGCTGTTGTAAGGGCAATCCTTGATGCAATCCCATTGGTCCACAGCAACCACTTTTGTCCTTTGGAACTGTTGATGCAGGTAAAGCTGATCAGACCTCAGCTGCAATCACGGTGGTTAGGACATCTGTCACCTTTTTAAGATCCTTGCAGATCTTGTCTAAAAAGTAGTCACGTGACAAGATATGGTAGTTGACTTTTGATATTGCTGACGTGGATTCCAACGGTCAAAAGAGGTTCACTTCAAGTAGCCAATCATTGGAGCAGTTCTGGAGAAAGGCGGTTTGATATGAAAGTGGTTCCACCAGAATAGGATTTCCAAGAGTGCGGTTTGCACTTTGGGATACAAGCGGTTTCAAAATAGGGGATTATAAGGCAGTTAGGCTACAAGCGGTTCTGCCAAGCGGTTTCTTGATAGGCGGTTTTGAAACCTCAGAACTGCAATCCTTAGGTCCAATGATTCTTGAGCCAGTCTTCAAGCCTAATTTTAACCTATTCTATAAAATGGACTTAGCTAAAAAATTGAAGTCTAAGATTCATTACATAGGGTCCTAAAGTCCTTAAAATAGACAGGAGGTTATGGTATCAATCAAATCTAATACAAAATAGGAGGGTTAAAACATGCATACCCAACAATCTCCCCCTATTTGATTGATGCCATTACCTACTACAGCAAAAGCAAACATTATACTTGGTAAAAACATGTCCATAAGAATAAACATGGTAAGTCATGTCCCAAGTTAATGCACACACTAGCTTAAGCTATAGGTTTCTATACTTTTGAAAGATTGAGAAACTTACAATTTGAAGAGTATAGAAATGCATTCAGTGCACTTAAAAATACGAGTTTAAGTTCAAAGTGCGGTTTAAACTGAATGTTTAAACATCAATTCAAAATAGTGATTTTTTAAGTTAAAAATATTTGAATGAGGTTTAAGACCATAAGCGGTTTCATTGTTCTACAAACAAGCAGTTTGATATGAACAAAGTTTTGGAACCATGATGCAATTTCCATTAATTCCTAAGATGATTACAAGTACAGGAATGAAAGGAAATTACAAGATTACAAAAAGCAAAAATGAAGTAAGTTGGACAAAGGAAAGTACAAAGAAAGTGCGGTCCAAACTTACCAAAAAAAATTACAAGGAAAAAGCGGTTTACTGCTGAGGCGGCTTGTTCACTTCATGATCAGCTCCACTTGGCCCAGCTCTTGATTGGTCTGGTGCAAACGCTTTCCTTAGTCTTCTAACTTCCTCTGCGGTTCTGGTGAGAGTTGACTCTAGCTTCTTCAAAGCATTAACAGAATGGGCAGAAGTAGAATTTGTGGCACCAACCACTTTGGTGTTTTCCACAAGATTGTCTCTGATAGTGTCAGTGAACATGGAGGGAAGAGTAAAGGGAATTGAAAATGGTGTGCACTTCCTCTGAACAATGACGAGATGCGAGCTTGAATGGCTTGTTCCATGGGTTCAAAATCCACAGATATCTTCAGGGAGGTTTTGAGATCATTGACTGTTGAGCCAAGTCTGGAGTTGAATCCTTCCCTGAGGTTGTCCAAGCGGTCATTGAACTCATCTTGGATCTCATTCAGCTTGGATTTCACTGTATCTGACACAGTATCAAGATTTACCTTAGAATCCACCTTGAAAATATCAATTTGTTCCAAGACTTCTTCACGCAAATTATCCAAGGCGGTTTGGACAACTTGAGATAATTGCGGTCTGGTTTGAAGAAAGTCAAGGAATTTGGTGCTCAGATTACCCAAATCTTTATCAAGGGAGGTACAGAGTTTCTCTCCAAGAACATCCAAAGATTTCTTCATCTCCTCAATAGATGCCTTTTCTTCTAAGGCTTTTACCAAACCAGCTTCAAGGGATTTGTGAAAGGCTTCAGAAGCGGTTTTGATCATGGAAGCGGTTTGATCAGGAGGAGCGGTTGAGGAGGAAGATGGAATAGCTGTAGATCTCTCTCCCTTAATGGCATCAAGCAAAGAGGTTTTAAGGGTTGCCAACTCAAGGGAGTGAGAGTCCACCTTGGCTTGTAAGGCGCGGTTGGAGGCAAGGAGGGATTCATTTGAGGCGGTTAAGGAGATAACATGGCCTTGATTAATGATCAGTTGGCCTTGAATCGGAGTTTAGGGTTTGGAGAATTTGGGAGTACTCGGAAAGGAGGGCGGTTGATGGTGAGGCGGTTGGAAATATGGGAGGCGGTTGGGTTTGGTTGGTTTCAGGTGCGGTTTGGGTTTGGGGAGGTATATTTGGAGGAGGTGAGTTTTGTCTAATTGGTGAGTTGTGAGGAGTTGGAGATTTTGAAGGGGTGTTGGATTTAGAGCGGTTAGGTGTAGGGAAGCGGTGTTTGTTAGGGAATTGACGGGGTTGGATCATCCCTAACAGATTTGGATGTGGCATGTCCATGAGAGGGCTTGGTGCCATTGTTGATAGAGCGAGAATGAGTAGGGGTTTGGTTGGAATGTTGTGAGTTCATGGAATGGGAATGTTGGGGTGAGTTATATTTGGATTGAGAAGATAGGGGTGATAGTGATTTTCTGGGGGAAGGTGAAGGGGAATTTTGAGGAGGTGATTGAGGAGGGGAATTTTTGGGAGGTGAGGTGGAAGGTGATGGTTGAGCTATGGTTTTCTTGAAGGTTTTCTTTCTGGCTGCCATTTTCTTCCTCTTAGGTTTCTCCCCCTGAAGTGGTGCGGTTTTGATGGGGGAAGGGGTTATGGATTTGGCTATGGAAGGGGATCTGGATTGAGAGTTGGCAGGGGATTGGGTGGTGATTGGTTTGGATATTGGACGGGGAGAGGTACGAGGAGTTGGGGGCGGTTGGGTTTTACGGAGGCGGTTCATTGGTTGAGGCGGTTCCGGCTTAGGGAGTTTTGCCCTTGGCACGATACTTTCGGCTGCTCCTTGGCCAGTCTAGCAATCCTATCTTGGAGAACCTTCATCTGTTCCTCCACAGTCAAACCAGCCATCTCATCTCTGGCTTTCTTGGCCCTAGCCACCAAGTTGGGAATACTTGGATCTTCCTCTTCTTCATCATCTTCATCCACCAAATGCATGGTTTCAGGTTCAGGTTCCTTGGATGATTTCTTCCTTTTGCTAGTCCCAGCTCCATCATCAGCAGTAGGCGGTTTGGATGCTGGAGCGGTCTTGGTCCTCTTGGGAAGCGGTTCAGCTCTTGCTTGGGGCTTCCTGGACCGCTTGGTAGCTTTAGACTTAGGAGCAGTTGAGGGGTCTCTCAACTCATAGGGTTCCTTCCCTGGGTATGTATCTGCATCATACAAAGATTTGTATAGTGCACCTCCATTGGCATACCTGAAGGAATGGCATGCAAGCAATCCAAGGGAATCATTTGAGCAGTCCACCATAAGATCTGGATTCTTGGTGACCATATCATCTAAGTGCTCATAGTCCATCAACAGAGCGGTTAAGATCCTGCAGAATGGTCTCCACCTCTGATCTTCACCTTTGACCTTGGACTGATAGGTCTCAATGATGTCCTTAATCTCAAAATAAAGGATTCTTGGCCAGTGTAGCTTGATTTCCATAAAGATAGCAGCACTGTACATCCATTGTTGGGATGTAAAATTGTTGTGGTTTCCTGTCTTTCCACAAATGGATCTCCCCACTAGATGACCTATAAAGTTCATCAGCTCACCAAAGTTCTTTCTGGGGATCTTCTTGTACTTCTTGGATAAGGTATCTACTTTGGCGGTTTGGAGAGCGGCGGCATTGTCTTGGATAACTTGATCAACCTCTAAGGGAGCTCCACCAACAAATGCGAAAAGTCTTCTTATGTCAATGTAGTCTATGGAGAGCTTCATGCCTTCAACTACGGCGGTCGGGCAGGAGACTTTTTGGCCTTGCTCAAGAACTACGGAATCCTTCTTAGCGGTTGCAAAGAATTGATCCACGAAAGATGGCACAATGAAATTACGCTTCTTGGTGAAGAGCGGTAGGATGCTGAAACTCTTAGCTTCCTCGGCAACTCCCTTCCTAGAGCATCAATTTTGAGCTCTTCCTCATTAACTTCCCACCCAGGTAGGAAAGTAGTTGGATCCTATAAAATAAATTTTCAAGTGTTAGATCCATTTGTGTATTCATAGTTCACATGCGGTTTGAGCACCAAGCGGTTGAGCTTGATGGTGCGGTTTGAAAATTTCAAACCCCAAGTGAAACCATGAATACTCAACAAATAATGAGGACTTGAGAATAAAATTACTTAAGTACGTGGCATTGTAATCCAAACTTATCCCACACTGCAAGCAGTGATTAGAGAGGAATTTCTTGGTTTCCAGCCTATATACTTAGTAAAATCTCAAAAACATTGGAAAGGAAATAAACAGCATGCGGTTTCTAAAGATTTGAAAATACGGTTTTAGAACATGCGGTTTAGGTTGAATAGGTGAGGAGCGGTTTGAAACAAAAATTCCTAAGCGGTTGCAAACAAGCGGTTTCAAACCAAAATAAAATCCAAAATTTCAAAAAAAATTGAAAATATTCTAAGTGTTGGAAAACACTTTCTCAGAATCAAGGCAACCAAAACATATGATTTTTCAAGAACAGTTCATGGGTTTTGTGAAGAACACCAAGAACATTCAAGAACACCAAGAACAGAGATACATGAAACTTAAGCAAAATGAGCAAATAACATATCAAAATGATCACATTGGGAAGGGGATTAACAATATATCATTAAAATTACAACCTTTACCCAGAATCATCAAGAAATACTAAAAATATAAAGTGGGTTTTCGAAGTAGAGAAACTGAAAATCATAAAATTAACACTCAAATCATGCATTGATCATGAAACAAATTACATATATCTAATCTAAGCATGAATCCGAGCATATCCCAACAAAAATCATTGAAAATGAGTAACAAATAAGATCAAAATCACCAAAAGCATGAACTGAAGAATACGAACAGTTTATGAGTGTTCATCCATGGCAGAGTTGAAGAAATTAAGAGTTAGGGTTAGAGATGTTACCATTTCCAGAATAGGTTTCTTTGCCCTAGCAGTGGTAGAGGCTCTTTGTCTTTTTGAAGTAGAGGCCATTTCAGAAAAGGTTTTGAAAATGGAGATTTTGTGAAGAGTTTTAGAGAGAGAAAGTGAGTTGGTAAACAAAGAGAGGACGGTTGCAGAGAGTTGGCAGAAAAGGATAGAATTTCACCAACTTAGGTTTATATAGGGTGAAGGGGGCAGGTAGTTGGTTCAGAAGAAATGATTGAAAATAAACCAACTGTTGCACCCTTTCACCTCCTGCACCTCTCTCTATGACGACTGACATGAAGGCTTTAAATGCTCATGTCCCCTTAGCATTAAATGCTCTTAAAAATTTTGAATTTTTGAGGGAAACATTTGCAAAAATACCCTTTTGTCAAAAATAAGAACTAAAAAATAAATAAAGGAATTTGAACAGTTTTTTTTTTTTTTTTTTTTTTTTTTTTTAAGATAAGCAATAAAAAATAAACAGAGTTTACTTCTTGTTGAAACGCGGTTTTGATCCAAGCGGTCAGACTGCATGAGCGGTTTGGAACTTGCGGTTTGCATGCAGGCGGTTGGACAATCTTGCAGTTTTGGTACAAGCGGTTCAACAGAAGCGGTTTGATTCCAAAAGGAATTTCAACCTAGACTCATCAAACAAGTTAGCAAATAAAAAGTATGGAATTTATTTAAGTTCAAGCATACCCATTTCTCCTCTGAGAAAAGAAAATTTCTTGGAGTCAAGAGCCTTTGTGAGGATATCCGGCCAATGCGGTTGTCTGTCCCCACGTACTCTAAATGGATATTCCTTTTCTCCACATGATCTTTGAGGAAATGATACTTGATATCTATGTGCTTGGTCTTGGAATGCATGACGGGGTTGTTGGAGGCGAAATTGTTGAAGTGTTGTCACACATGATGGGGCAATTCCTTCATGGATTCCATAGTCTACCAGCTGCTTCATCCAAAGAATTTGACAACAACAACTACCGGCGGCAATGTACTCGGCCTCTGTGGTTGACACTTTGGCCCGATGCTTGCTTCTTCTTTGGCCCGAAGCAACAAGTCTATTCGAGGAAATGACAAGTACCACTAGTGCTTTTCCTATCAATAGTGCAAAGGCTGCATGTCTGCATCTGAATAACCTACAAGATCGAAGTTCGAATCTTTGGAATACCAAAGTCCAAGGTTAGTGGTTCCGGATAAATAGCGGATTATACGCTTGAGCGCAATAAGATGTGCTCTCTAGGATCGGCTTGGTAACGAGCACATACACGAGACACTGAACATAATATCGGGCCTACTAGCGGTTAAGTAAAGTAATGAGCCGATCATACCTCGATATAAAGTCGATCAACTTTCTTACCTTTGAGATCTTTATCTAGCTTATTGCTTGGGGTGGCCGTAGGAGTATCATATCCTTTAGCATTTTCTAATCCAAACTTCTTTATCAACTCCTTGGTGTATTTGGCTTTGAGAAAAATACCTTCTTCGCATTGCTTGATTTGAAGCCCGAGGAAGAATGTTAATTCTCCCATCACGCTCATCTCAAACTTGCTTTTCATTAGCTTTTCGAAACGCTTACAAAGTAACTCATTAGTAGAACCAAAAATAATATCATCGACATATATTTGAACAAGTAAAGTATGCTCATTATATTTGGCAATAAAAAGAGTTGTATCGATTTTACCACGTTTAAATCCTTTTTCTAGTAAAAATTTCGAAAGAGTCTCATACCATGCCCTTGGAGCTTGCTTAAGTCCATACAAAGCTTTAAGGTTTGTAGACATGATTGGGAAATTTGGAGTCTTCAAATCCGGGCGGTTGGGCAACATACACGGTCTCTTGCGGTTCGCCGTTGAGGAATGCACTCTTTACGTCCATTTGATATAACTTGAAACGCTTGAAAGAGGCGTAGGCTAAGAAGATTACGATAGCTTCCAATCTTGCAAGCTGGAGCAAAGGTTTCATCATAATCGATTCCTTCTTCTTGCCTATATCCTTGTGCAACCAACCTTGCTTTATTCCTAGTGATGCTTCCATTTTCGTCCATCTTATTCCTAAATACCCACTTAGTTCCTATCACTCCTTGATCCTGAGGTCTAGGCACCAAAGTCCAGACCTTGCATCTTTCAAACTGGTTGAGTTCTTCTTGCATAGCAACGACCCAACTTGAATCTTGGAGTGCTTCATCAATCTTCTTGGGTTCAACTTGAGATAAAAGTGAAGTATGCTCGTCATAATTTGATCTCCTTGTTTGAACACCGGAAAACAGATCACCAATCACATTTGTGAGAGGGTGACTGCTGACTTCACGAACCTCAGGGGTAAGTCTGGTTGGATGAGGTTTCTTTGAAGATCTTCAATTGGAACGTCGTTAGATCCTTCTAGCGAAGTCATGGAAAGTAAGTTGACGAAGAGGTTCTATAAGTTTGGATAGGGAATTCTCAACTTCTTCTTCCCTAGGAGTTGCATGCGGAGTAGGAACTTCGGGTGCGGTTTCAAAGTGCGGTTTGAGGGAATTCCGGTTGAGGGTCTTTGGATTTTGCGGTTGAGGTTCGGGTGCGGTTTGAGATGGTTCACCTGGTTCATTGTGCTCAACAAAATCATCAGCAACATTTGGAGCCAAATGTGGCTCAAGGAGAGAATGCTCATAAAAAGTAACATGGACAGACTCAACTATTTTTAAACTAGTTTTATTGAAAACACGAAAAGCTTTTGAATGTTTAGCATACCCAACAAAAATACCTTCGTCGGCTTTAGCTCCGAATTTACCTCTATTTTGTCTTCCGTTGTAGAGGACAAAACATTTGCGGAAAGATCTTGAAGAATGCAATGTTGGGGGTTCTTCCTCGCCAAAGCTCATAGGGAGTCTTGTTATAGGTTTTGTTGATGAGGAGCGGTTACGAGTGAAGCATCTTTGTATTGATTGCTTCGGCCAAAAATGCGAGGTAGCTTCGCTTCAAATATCATTGTTTTCCGGCCTTCAATCAACGTCCTATTCTTCCTTTTCACAACCCCATTTTGTTGTGGAACACGGCGGTTGAAAAATTGTGATCAATCCCGTGGTCATCACAATGCGAGCAACACCGATTGTTCTTAAATTACGTTCCATTATACGATCGAACACTAACGATGTCATCTTCTTTTTGAGTTTGGAGCCGTCTAAAAAGTGCGGTGAGAATCTCATAGCGATCATCTTTGGAAATCATCATCTCAACCCACGTATATCTTGAGTAATCATCCACCACCACTAAGGTATATCTATTTCCTCCAATCTTGGCGGTGGTTACGGGTCCAAACAAATCTATGTGAAACGGTTGTAAGCATCTTGAAGTTGATGGTGCGGTCTTCTTTGGTGAAAGACGACGCGGTTTGCTTACCAAGGCGGCATGCGTGCATTTCTACGGATGGTGGTCGGCCACTTTGGGTAAACCACGAGCGAGATTTTCCCTACCAATCTTTGCAAGATACTTGAAGTTCAAGTGGCTCAACCTCTTGTGCCATAGCCAACTATTTTCGCTCACATTCTTAGCTACAAAACAGAGATTAGTAATACTACATGCGAATTTAGATCAATAATGTAAATATTACTCTTACGAATCCCTGTGAGTAGGGTGACGCCGGAAATGCTATCTTTGATAAAGCAGTTTGATGACGTGAAATTGCAAAGCATTCCTTTGTCGCAAAATTGAGAAATTGAAAGGAGGTTGTGTTTGAGTCCTTCAACAAGAGAAACCTTCTCAATGGTTAGGTTTCCTCTCCTTATAACACCATATCCAATGGTCTTGCCTTTGTTGTTGTCACCAAAGGTTACAGACGGACCACTAGCTTCAACGACATCTTCAAGTAATGATCTATCTCCAGTCATATGTCTTGGCGACCCTTTGTCAAGATACCATTCATTATCCTTGGAGTGACCGGCCATGAAGCGAGAGGACCTGAAATGTAAACATTAAGAACGAGGTCCCCCTTTATTCCTTGGGTCCTGAAGTTAGCAACCCTTTACGACCCACACCTGCTTGACAGAAGGAGGTTTACTCTTCCTGGCATTGGATGTGAACCGCAAAAGGCATTCTGCAGCCTTGTGACCTAAACCATCACACACAGAACATTTATAATAGCTACAAGCTTCATGAGGTTTTACTAACTCCTTACTCTTCTTAGGAGTTGCATGCGGTTTGGGACAAGGAAGCGGTTTGGGAGGAGCGGTTCCAGATAAGAGTCCGGCTGAGATAAAGGGAACAGGCTTTGGTTTGACCACGTATTTCCTGGGAACGCTATTTCTGCTTTTGAAGGCAGGAGGAGCGGTCGAAGAAGATGCGCGGTCAGACCTGGAGTTGGCAGTAACACCTTTTCCACCAGGAGCGGTTGGAGCAGGTATGCGACCAATTCCATAAGCCGTTTCCTCTTCAGCTGCTTCCACAGAATCCTTAGGTTTCAACACAGAATTCTTTCCATATTGCTTTCCTTTTGGGTAAACATAATTAAATTGTCGTCCTTTACCCTTTCCTTTAGCATGCTTCCCCTTAGGAATTTCTTTAGTTAGTTCCAAAATTTCCTCATCCTTTTCACTCGAGGATGCACACTTCTCCTCTTCCTCAGATCCAAAACCTAGGCCTTCCTTAATTCCAGGAGGAACTTGGGAGTCCATGATTTTATCCTTGGTGGATTGAGACTTGAGCCACGAATCAATAATCTTTTGGAGATCGTTGATTTGGGTTACCAAGTCATCATTCCGGAGTTGAAGTGCAGCAACCTTAGTTTCAAGGATGCGGTTCTGATCAGCAAGAGGAGTCATACTTCTGATTTGGTCCTTAAGATTTGAAATTTTGGACTTCATCACAGTTTTCTCCGTCTTGTACAGATTAAGTTCATCATGAGCTAAGCTTAAGGCTTTCTTAAGATTAGAGAATTGATGGATCACCATTTCAGCTTCCTTGAACATCCTTTCATGTTCCATGGGAGAAACCTCTTCCACCACCTTTTTCAAAATTTTCTTCTTTGGAATTGTTTTTGAAGGTGGAGCATTTGTAGGAGGAAAAATGGGACGTGAATACGAGCAATTTCCTATCTTAATGCTAGGAGTAAGTTTGATATCATCATCTAATGTAAAATTTGGAAGTTTTGTAGAAACCTCTTTTTCTTCCATATCTTGCGACTCGATTGACTCGAATCGACTCATCGGAAGCGTCCGCAATGCGAGATTAACCTCTTCGGTTTTATCATCACTTCCATCATCGAATCTGTTTCAATCTAAGTTGCCAATTCCTTGGAATTCTCTTCCTCCTCAGCAACCATTCCCTTGCGACGAGCAAATTTCGCAGGAGAGGTTTTCTTTTTCATGTATTCATATTTAGAGTGGACACTCGGATGCAAAGTGACCAGGTTTTCTACAATTGTAGCAAACTAGATCACTCTTTTTCTTTGTATCTCCAAATTTTAGAAAATGTTGCAGGAGGTTTGCCTTTTGAAAATGATTTTGTGAAAGGTTTTGAGGATTTTCTAAATTTTTGGAATCTTTTCACAAACATGGCAAAATCATCATCATCCATCTCGATGAGTGATGAGGTTGATATGGAAGGATCAGCAGTTTGATTGGATGTAGATGGTTTCTCCTCATGTTCCACGACGGACATGGATAGCGATTTGGTTTTCCCTTCAATCTCTTCAATATGATTTAATTTTAATTCATAGACTCTAAGATTGGCGTACAAGTTACTTAACGACCAAGTACCCAAAACTTTGGAGTCATCTAAAGAGGTAGCCTTATTTACCCATTTAGAACCTAAAGCAGATAGGAAAGTCATATTGATTTCCTTATCGGTTAAAGTTTTGCCAAGAGATCTACAAGCATTAACTACCTCAACATATCGGTCGTAGGTTTGACGCAAGGTTTCGTTGGATTTTATGTTGAAGTTGTTGTATGATCTTTCAACAGCATATAATTTGCTTTCCTTGCATTCGTCATCACCTTCGAGGTAGCTCTCAATGGCATCCCACATCTGCTTTGCGGTTTTGAGGTACATCACTTTCTGTAGAGTTGATACGGGGAGGGTTCCAGAAATGATGTGCCTAGCCTTGCTGTCCAAGGCAACTAATCTCTTCTCTTCATCCGACCACTCTTCTTTTGGCTTTTTGACCTCTGGAATTGTTGCACTAGTGGTTGCATCTGTGTTGGCCTTCATTGGAACTAACGGGCCATTGATCACGCATTCCACTAGCATTTCATCGATGGTTTCCAAATGAATAAGCATTCGGCACTTCCAGATGTCGAAGTGGTCTTCGTCCAAAATTGGAATGTGTGAATAGTTAACAGTTGTCATTGTCTTTGTATTTGCCATATCGAATCGGCACACAAGCTGTTAAGCTTGAAAAACAGTGGTTTTAAAATGTGTTAGCTCTGATACCACTTGTTGGTCCCAAAGGTGGCAACAAGGGTGAAAATACAGCTAGAGGGGGGGTGAATAGCTGTTACAAATTTTTCGCCCTCTTTAAAAACTAAACCTCTAAGCTTACAAAACCTCTTGCAGTGTGTAAGAAACTGCAAGTAGAGTTGTAAAATGCACAGCGGAAGATATAAGTTATAAAGCGGTTTTGAGAGAAGCGATTTTGCAAAGCGGTTTGATAGTGCGGTTGTCAGAAGGTGCAGTTTGCAAAAAGTGAGGTTTTGACAATGTTAACTCCAAACACAATTTCACAATAAGGATAACTATATAAAGATCAAACAGAGACAGAGATAAATAATTAGCAAGCACGTAAAATATAAATGCAAGTAAAGTATATGAACAAGCTATTTGGAGTGGTTCAATCGATAAACGATCTACGTCCACTACCAAGATGGTTAGTCTTGGATTTCTAAGAGAGATTTTATATTGAGTATTTGAGAGATTACAAAGTACAATAAAATCTTTTCTATGAAGAACAAATCCTAGACTATAACCAGTGTATCTCAAATGAATAAACTATGTGTTTAAACAAGTGAGGTGTGTGTGTGTGTTCAAGATCAAGGCTCTTTATATCTGAGAGATGTAGAGCTCAATGATTCTTGAAAGTGTTAAGGCTTGATTGGCCGGGGAATATTTCTTGAAGTATGAAGATGAAGATTTAAAGGACTAAGAATTTCTGGGCAGAGCTTCAACTTCTCATGAACACAGCGATTTCTCAAGATTCAAGCAATCTTCAAATGGTGAAGATTAGGGGTATTTATACCCAAGCATCAAGAAACTAGCCGTTGGATACAGTACATTTGTTGTAAGGATGCAAATCCTTGATGCAATCCCATTGGTCCACAAAGAACCACTTTTGTCCTTTGGAGGCTGTTGATGCGGGTAAGTTGATCGGACCTCAGGCTGCAATCACGGTGGTTAGGACATCTCGTCACCTTTTAAGATCCTTGCAGATCTTGTCTGAAAAGTAGTCACGTGACAAGATATGGTAGTTGACTTTTGATATTGCTGACGTGGATTCCAACGGTCAAAAGAGGTTCACTTCAAGTAGCCAATCATTGGAGCGGTTCTGGAGAAAGGCGGTTTGATATGAAAGTGGTTCCACCAGAATAGGATTTCCAAGAGTGCGGTTTGCACTTTGGGATACAAGCGGTTTCAAAATAGGGGATTACAAGGCAGTTAGGCTACAAGCGGTTCTGCCAAGCGGTTCCTTAATAGGCGGTTTTGAAACCTCAGAACTGCAATCCTTAGGTCCAATGATTCTTGAGCCAGTCTTCAAGCCTAATTTTAACCTATTCTATAAAATGGACTTAGCTAAAAAATTGAAGTCTAAGCTTCATTACATAGGGTCCTAAAGTCCTTAAAATAGACAGGAGGTTATGGTATCAATCAAATCTAATACAAAATAGGAGGGTTAAAACATGCATACCCAACACGCGCACAGAGTCTTAGTCAGAGGACATCACACGTCCTCATACGCGACAACAGACTCACAATTTCTGAACTACGATCAGGCTTGATTCCCACTCGGGATACGTAGGAATCCTATCAAAGGATCCAGCCAACCGACCTAAACGGTCACCCACAGGATACCGACACGCCCACGCACAGAGTCTTAGTCAGAGGACATCACACGTCCTCATACGCGAAAACACACTCACAATTTCTGAACTACGATCAGGCTTGATTCCCACTCGGGATACGTAGGTCCTATCAAAGGGTCCAGCCAACCGACCTAAACGGTCACCCTCAGGACACCGACACGTCCATGCACAGAGTCTTAGTCGGAGGACATCACAAGCCCTCATACACGACAATGCACTCCCCCCACACATAAAATACGATCGGGCTTGATTCCCAAAAACCACCAACCAAACCAAGGTGGGACCTTTCTGGGATAAAAAAAGGTAAAATGACTTTTTAGGAATTTTGCAAAATATTTGGCCTGCATAATGGTCCGTGCGGATCATTTTGCATCCCAGACACCATAATTGCAAAATCCCCTTAAAGTCCACAATATTCCCTTAAATTCAGGAAAACCAAAATTTTGGTTTTCAGACTAGTCCGTGCGGACCACTTTGAAATTTTTTCACTCCTATAAATAGAGGGCTCCCCCTCTCATTTTCTGCACTCCTCCCTTCTCTCCTCTCTCCCCCAGCCTTCAGGCTCCCCTCTAAGACCCTTCGAGGCAATTCCGATCCCTTTTGATTCCTTCCGGGGCCTTCCGAGCCCCCTCGCGGTGCTCCGAAGCCCTGTCGAGCGCTCCCGAGACACTCTGAAGCTGCCCCGAGCCACTCCCGAGGCAACCCAAGGCCTTGCCTGTCCATCCTGACGCATTTTGGCCCATCCCGAGACATTCCGGTCCATCCCGAAGCCCTGCCGGACAATCCCGGTCCATCCCGAAGCAAGCCTTGCCCGAGCACAATCGACGATCCCGAGGCACGCCGAACCTATGCCCGAGTCCAGTCAACAATACCGAGGCATCTTGAGGCATGCCAAACCTCTGCCTGAGTCCAGTCAACAATCCTGAGGCATCCCGACGCACGCCGAACCTCTGCCCGAGTACAACCGACGATCCCGACGCACGCCAAACCTCTACCCGAGCATACCTAGCAATCCCAAGGCAAGTCAAACTCTGCCCGAGGACACACCTGACACTCCTGAGGCACGCCGAAACTCTGTCCGCAGATACCAGTACATCCCCGAAGCAATCTCGGTCCGTCCCGGAGCATTATTCACACTCAAATACTATTCCCAAGCGGAAGACAGACATGAACCAACATTTGTAAGGCTTCCTTCCATTACTATTTCAATTCATTTCAATTCATAGCATACAATGTAAACATCATATACAACATGCATTTTTAAAAGCACATACACACACACAACTTTTAAAGAAAGAGGGGTATCGAAAGACTCGTTTATACGAGGCGACTCGGGTGAGCTCTGCTATTCTCTTCTCGAGGCATAACCTGACCTCCGAACTCAAAATCTCATCACACAACAACAGTTTTTAAACTAAGTTTTTTTTCAATGTTTTGGGCTAAATCAAAACGGCGTGGCGACTCCTCCAAACAAACGCAGAGACACCTCCCGATAATCACGAGATGCCACGCAGATTCGGGTAATTTCAAGGTCGCTCCATTGTTCTTCAGCCTGAAGGGCATCATGTTGTAGCAATATGTACCTCCAGCATCTTGGAAGGCAGTCTTTTCTATGTCGTCCTTATGCATCTTGATCTGGTGGTAACCTGAGTAAGCATTGAGGAAACTCAATGTGGCATGTCCAGTTATAGAGTCGACCAACTTGTCAATCCTTGGTAGAGGATAGCTGTCTTTGGGGCAAGCTACGTTTAGGTCGGTGAAGTCGACGCACATCCGCCATTTTCCATTTACTTTCTTCACCAACACCACATTTGCTAGCTAGGTGGTATAGGATGCCTCCTTAATGATACATGCACTAAGGAGTTTGTTTACCTCTAGTTTGATGGCTTCTTCTTTGTCGCGAGCAAAAATCCGTAGTTTCTGCTCTTTGAATTTGATGGTGGGGTTGACCCCCAAATGATGCACAACGACCTCTTCCTTTATCCCCCTCATGTCTTCTACTTGCCAGGGAAAGACGTACGTGCTTTCTTTCAGCAACTCGACTATTTTTGCCCTTTCTTCAGGTGATAACTGTCTCCCTATTCTGATGAGTTGCTCGGGGTAGGAAGGATTCGCAACTATTTCCTCCAGCTCGTCAACTGACTCTAGCTCCGGACCATCTATGAATTGTAGGGTTTCAACAATGATCTCTCTCACCCTTCTTCTCTCTTCAGCCTCTAAGTGTAGAGCTTCTTCGATAATCATATCATCTAACTCAACTGCAATTTCCCCACTGGTGGCCCCCGAGTTGTGGTTGATCTAGAGGCTTAGGTCGCCTATGATGACTTGATAGACCATAACTGTATCTGTTTCGATCATAGTGTTTTGAGAGGGACGTGTCAGCTCAGTCATGACATGATCATGTGAGGGATAGGTCACCTCTCTACACAAATTATTATAGATAGTCTTGAGGTTGTGGTGACTGATTTGGAGAGCTTCCAGGTCGCTTCCGGAGTATCAATCTCTAGCTCTCTCTTCTTTTTGGATTTTGGGACATGATCCAAGTATGCTCTGGCATTTCTAAGAACGCACTCCACTCCTGAAAAGGTAGGGAACTTGACCCTTTGATAGGGGATTGATGGGACCATTCCAAGAGCGACCTGCCCAGGAATACTAAGAATAGCATGATAGTCACTTACTACGTCAATGACTATAAAAGTTACCTTTGCCACTCTCCTCAACGGATGATGTCCGATGTCTACTTCCAGCTCGATCTGCCCCTTGGCATCCACCCTGTGATTGGTGAATCCCTCTAGTCGACCCGTGTAAGGTGACAATCTAGCATTTGTTAGCCCCATACTCAAGAAAGTTTTGTAGTAGAGGATGTCTTTGCAGGCCCCCGTGTCTACCAATATCCTGCTCGACGTGCATTCATCAATCAGCCCTGGAATCACCAAGATTTGCTCTCTAGCGGTCATGTTGGTAGCCAGCTCGTAGGGGTGGAAGCTGATAATCTCGTCCGGGATACAGCTCCTTGGAGGCACATAGGGAGCCTTGTTGAGCTGAAAAATCTTGTGTTTTAGGGCGGTGTTGCTTGTTTCTTCAGAAATCACCCCTAAATTCAACCTTGGCTGCCTTGGTTCTGGTATTGCACCTTCAGCTCTCTCACCTTCGATAGGTCGAGCTCCTTTCACAAACCTATCCAACCTTCCACTATCAACCCACTTCTAGATGATCCATTTCAGACTCATGCATTCCTCAGTAGTATGCCCGGTATCTTTATGGAACTCACAATATCTGTTGTTGTCCATTCTGAACTTGTTTTGGACGTTCATCGGAGTATGTGGGCCCAGGTCGACTGTATTCATAATCTCAGTCCGACTCACAATTAAAGGGGTGAAACTTTCAGGGACTCTCTCAGTCGCCCTCGTTCTATTTTTTCCCTTGTTGTTGTTGTCGTTGTGCTTTGCCAGACCCCCTTTATTAGACTCTCCGGCCTCAGAATGCTTCGAGCCCCGATCGTTCTTCTTCTCCTTTCTTTCTTCAGCTACGGCCACATCAAAGGCCCTTTCAAACAACTCTTGCCTCGTAGTCGCCCTCCTAACTTGGAGCTCGTAATCCAGGTCGGGAGAGGACACTCCATTTTGAAAAAATGGATGACCTCCTGTGAGTACGCCAATCCAATTCGCGACCCTTTATAGGTGCATTTTAATATGATAGAATTGCAC
The DNA here is from genome assembly GCA_022495995.1 of Adenophora triphylla var. japonica. Classification (NCBI taxonomy): domain Eukaryota; kingdom Viridiplantae; phylum Streptophyta; class Magnoliopsida; order Asterales; family Campanulaceae; genus Adenophora; species Adenophora triphylla. The sequence goes on along the minus strand of JAFEMH010005463.1, from coordinate 42,952 downwards.
TAGGGGGAGTTTTGGTAAATTCTCGGTCCATTCTGAGACTTCCGGAAACTTTTTATAAGTTTTCGCAAAGGAAGTACTTTTAAGTATTTTTCCCATGCAAAAGGACCTACAAGGAATAAATCAGTTTGGACTTATTGGGAATTAACCTGGAATGTTCCAGAACCAGGTTTTGGCGCCAGAAACGGTTATGGGCATGCTCAATCGTGCGACATCTCGAGCCATGGAAAATGATGCAGGAGGTCGTGCAACACAACTCAACCATCATCAGCAGCCTATAAATTGGACCCTCCCCCTCTCATTTCTGGATCCCTTTTCAGCTCCCTAAAGTCACCCTACCAAAATACGCCCAAAAACCCCTCTCTCTCCTAAAACACATACAACACACACCAATCCCCTCAATTCAATCCCTCTCTCTCATCCAATTCACCCATCTACCTTCATACTTCACATCCACCTTGGAACTCTCAATCCAGCACTCCATCTGTGTTTGGATCCCCATCCCAGCAGCTGAATCGAAGGTCTCTACACCTAACTTGGTGTAGAGATTTTGGACACTACAAGGGTAACAATTCCCTCCTTCTCTCTCTCATATTTACCATTTTGCTTGTTCATTGCAATCTATATTCATCCACTTGATAATCAAGCTTCATCCGCTCTGATTATCAAGTGGCAATCGCCATCTCTCTATTTAAGTTGTTTTGCTTAGTTTAATTTCATATTCATGGCTTGATCTCTTCATATTTGTTGCTTGTTTGTCAAGGGAGTGTGGATCTCTCCATATCCACATCCCCTTGGTCAATTCATTGTGGATTCGTGGTCCTTTGAGATGATTTGGTGTTGTGATTGGATCTAATTTGATCTCAGTTCATCCTGTGCTTAATTTTGTAAGGTTTCTGCAGGTGGAAACCAGTGTCACGCGACACAACTGGACATGTGTAGTTCTGTATCACGCGACACAAGTAGCCACTCTGCAGAGACCATCATTTCAAGTTGTAATTCGTATATCAGGTTTACTTGTCACCCAAAATAGAGTGTGGATCCTCAATATCCACACTCATTTGAAGTGATTGGGTGGATCTCTGTTAATTCTAATGTCCATTCTGTAAGGTTTCTGCACATAGCAATTCGTGTCACGCAACACAACTAGCCTGGCTGGTCCTGTGTCACGCGACATATCTTTCCATTCTGCAGAAATCACTTTTCCAATGTAATTTGTTCTTCCTCATTGTAAGTGGAATGTGGCCTCCCACAGTAAAGGGCTCACAAGTTGTAATTCCTCCTTTTGAGCAATAAAACAAAGCACTTATATGCATTTTATTACATATTTTGTCACACACAATTCGCACACACGTTTGAATGTTTTGAATGTTGAACATAGAAAGACTCGTCTACGGACGAGGCGTGTTGGGTGAACTCTCGGTTCTTCCCAACACGTAACCTGACCCCCGAACCCAAATTCTCTTTTCAAAAAGGTTTTCAATGTTTCCTTTAAAACGGCGTGGCGACTCTCAAAATTTAATCATTTTTCGGCGAGCGCACATTCAGTGGCGACTCTGCTGGGGACTTGAAACCTGTTTTTCAAAAGTGGGTCAAGCTTTCATTCATGTTCAACATCCTTCTCATTCATTTGTGTGTGCATTGTGTGTGATACTATGTGATACGTGCATATTAATGCTTTGTTAACTTCCCTCCCCTTCCTTGCTTCCTGTTTTGTTGTGCTGGGGCTTGATGTTGAGTTGTGGCATTTGGCTTGGAGGCTGGGGATGGTTCTACTCTTATTCAGATTCTGGAAATGGCTTCTTATGTCACGCGACAGAATCTGCCACAGCTATCCTATGTCACGCGACAGAAGTTGCCATTCTGCAGAACTTGATTTCCTTGGTACAGGTTGTGATTGTGGGGAGTCCCCATGATCAAATTTTTGATCATTTGATTATTGTATATCTGTGGGGTGTGTGTGTGTTGATTTTCCTTTATCACCCCTTTTCAAATAAAAAAAATTAAAAATTAAAAAAAAAAATCATTTTCATAAATAAAGGAATCTAGTCATCCTCACACTACGTCACATAGATCTAGAACCCTTGGGTGCGATTGACGGCATCGCAGACGGCTATGTAATTCGCCTACGCTTGAGAGCCTAATGTCAAACCTTTCCCCCTAGCGCATCATAGGTGGAGCCACACTTTTAAAGCTTACCCAACGGTTGGTTTTTGACACGCCATTTTCAAATATACTAAAATGAATTGCTTCAAAATTAGTCATAGGCTTTCGTACCTATCCCAAAACCTAGCACGTGTGGGCATGTTGCCATCGCACCATGGTTTCACGTAAGGACATGTCGCTCTCACGACATGTTCTAACGAGAGATCATGTCGCTTTGTCAACGTGCAACGACGAGAGGTCATGCCGGATTTTTCCTTGAATTTCTTCAGGAATACCCGTTATGCTGCCCAAATTTCTCCAGAAATTGGGATTGCTCGTCCGTCCCATAAATGCTTCGATTTTATTTAGGTATTATTGCCTATTATTAATTTTTAATCATACATTTGGTGTATTTTTGGATGATGTGTCCCTAGGTTCCCCCCGAGGTCTAGTTTGCAAAAATAAAGGTTTCCCCCTTTTCCAACCGTTCCTAGGATTTAAAAGACACCGATTTCTACTTGAACATTAATAAGACGCTTGCATGAGTCCATCTCCTTTCCCGTTCTTCCCTCTCCCATACCATCTCAAGATCCTTTCCTTACCACCTTATACATGCTCTCTCCTCTCCAGTTACGACAAGTTGGGTGCGCGATCCGATTCCCGGTGCTCGTTTGGTTCACGTCTTTGAGGCATTTGCGGTTTCAGCAGAGCTTGCATCCGATTCAAATTCAGAAATGTCTAGTGCAGAGAAGGATATGACCACTCAATCTGGGGGTTCATCCGCCATGGGTCAACAGGGCATGCATGATTTGTCTGTGGAAGAGATGAGGGCTACTATGGAAGCTGCTCTAGTTAGAGAGCATGAGGCTCAGTTACTCGCTCAAGCCGCTAAAGCTAGAGAAGAGGCAGCACACTCTAAGTTCGTAGAAGCAATGAGAAGCCATGGTATCACTGTGATCCGATGTGCTGATGGGACTTATGAGGAGGTTACTGATGATAACGAGTTTGATGTTGAGGCCAGAAATGTCTCCCTTCCTCCCTTTGCTCCAACATATCATCCAATTCAAGTTCCGAGTCATGGTGTGTAGTCAAGCCCTCCAACAAGTTTTGGTTTAGTTGGAAGACCACAGCCGACCTTCTATGATTTGGCCTCCTCACCAATTCCCAATGCTTCCGTGCCTCTAAGCCAGTTTGGGTCCCAACTTCCGAACAGTCAAGGTTTGTTGTTTCCAGGTTCTCAGTATCAGCAGGGTCAGTTTCATGGTCCTCACTTCCAGGGTAACGCCCAGTATCAGAATCAGCACCCTCAATCCTGGAATCAGTTCAGCCAGGATGGTTTTCTGCAGTTTCCTGCTAGCCAGTCTCAATCTCAGGGATATATGTCTCAGCCTTTAATGGGTTCAGCTTTTAGATTTGAGTCATCATCTATGCAACATCCGGGGCCAGCTCCTTACATGCCCGCTAGTGCTTTTCTGCAGAATCAGAATTCTCCAACTAGTCAGTTTAATTATTTGTCATATCTTTCAGTCTACCACCAGCTTCTGGGTCAGCTCAGCCGCCTTTCTTCCAATCGGGCAGTTCTCAGCTTTCTTCAACCGCTGCTCCCTCTATTCCTCAGCTTCCAGGGATGACCTCAGAGGTGACTGCGTTGATAAAACAGATGCAGCAACAGATTGACAAGTTGACTGTAGGATCAAGTGGACTCAAAGTTGTTAATCCAGGACAAGTAAAGCCTCTTCCTTAAAGTTCAAGATGCCCAAAATACAATTTAATGGCTCAGCATGCCCGAAAACTCATGTAAACACATATGTGATGACTATGGGAGCAATGGGTTGTACTCCTGTAAGTACCCAAATTTGGCTCATGCCTTCCGGTTAAATTTTTCGGCAATTTCCCGGACTTTCTTAAAGTTCAGGGGCAATTTGGGAACTTTTCCAAACCTTCCGAGGGGCGAAGGACTTGCTAGGAATTAAAATTCCACGTAGTCCTTCGCTGGAAAAGTCCTTCTAGAAGGCCACCTTGCATGGTTCTAGAAATAAGCTGAGTCATCTCAGGATAAGACCGCACGGCCTCATTTGCCTTGGGGTTACAGCCGCACAGCTTCATTAGCCATTCCCAGACTGCCTATAAATAGAGACCTCCTCTATTCATTTTAGGGGGGGGGGATTTTCAGTAGTGTTACTCTGCCAAAATACCACCACGAAATTCCAAAAAGCTGAGAGTGTCAAAAACCAACTCCCTCCTCTTCAAAACCTTCCAAAGTTGGTCCTCCCCTAGGCAAACTTCAAGGAGATAGAGGAACACCACCATTGGTAACCTCTCCTCCCCTTTTCCTTGAAAATATACTTGTATTTATGTGATATATTGCTCCTTGCTTTACATATTACTATATACTTGCTTGGTACTTGATATATTGTCATTAAAGATCCCATCTTTAGGCATGTGAATCATATTATCCCTCTTTTTCTCTATCATATAGGATCCATGGAGGATCCAACCCAAGGATGAACAATGAGACCTCAAAAGGCTTGTTCTAGGGTGGATCTCTCACATGGTGATGTGAAAAACATCATCTTTACATATAAAGTAGCATCCTTTGCTCTTAAAATGACATCTTTATGCCTAAAGTAGCATCTTTTGCATTAAAATATCATTTTTAAACATAAAGTAGCATCCTTTGCATCAAAGTAGCATCATTTGCATCAAAATAGCATCCTTTGCATTAAACATGTCATCTTTGCACATAAAGTAGCATCCTTTGCATTAAAAATGTCATCTTTATGCATAAAGTAGCATCCTTTGCACCTAAAATGTCATCTTTTTCACTAAAAATGTCATCTTTAGATTAAACTTGCATCCCCTATGTCCCTCATGGTTGGATCTCTCTCCTAGGATTGTCTAGTGACCTTCATAAGGCACAAAAAGGCATAGGATGAGTATAAAAATCCAATCTTTATACCCCTTCCCTAGTCCCTTTGGTACTGGGAGCATCTCTTGGAACAAGATGGTGTAAAGGTCCTATCTTTACATCATTTCTTCCACCTAAAGATGCCATAGACGGATTTTCCTTTAGAAAAGGATGAGCCCTAGCCACATATCTCCGATCATCACTTGAGACGAGCATAAATGTCCCGAAAGAGTCCGAATCGTCTCAAGATGTAGGATTGATAGGCAAAGGTCATTCCTTTCTAAAGAGTCTCATCCTCGGACTATAAAAACGGTGTCCATATCTTGATCACATGCGACCCAAGGTCTCATCATGATGATCATAAGTCCAAGATGAGAATGGGACCAAAGTCCCTAATACATAAAAATCCAAGGAATCCCGAGCGATAACCAACTCATGGTTTATACGTCCGGAAGACCACTTGGTACATTCCTCTTTTTCAAAACACACATCCCACACATGAAAGCACTAAGGCAAGTATAAAAAGCGGATCTTGGAAGACTTGCTTCGGCAAGGCTCTTTGGGTGAACGACGATCCGTTCTTCCCAAAGGGTAACTTAACCTCCGGACCCAAATCCTTTTTTTCAAAGTTTTGAGGAAATCAAAATGGCGTGGCGACTCCGTTTTTCAATTTAAATCGGACGTTTCCAAACTGATGTGAGGCGGTGATTCCCCTTACACGAGAAAGTGGTTCCAAAAAATAAACAAAAAAGAGAGCCGCTATCTTGGGCACCACATTCACAGTTTGGCGACTCCGCTGGGAAAATACCAAAGGAGAAAAGCTTTCATTTTTAAAATAAAAAATTGATACCCGGTATATAGGTGAAAACTATTAACCTTCTTGTATCGCTTCTTAACCCGAGGCTTGGGATAAACGATGGTCTAACAATCCCACGTACCGGTATCCCTTTTCGAAAAAAAAAGCTTTTTCCGAGTGGGTTAGCCTTCCGCCGCGGATCCGCTTCTCATACTTGCCTTATTTTTCTTGCATTGCATTGCATGCATCATTTGCTTCTTGGGAATTGTGCATATTCTGAATGCTGAACAGGAAGCTTGCTGGAAGCTGAAAAGGTGCCAAAAAGGCCGGGAAAACAACCTGCAGATCAAAGAAAATGGAATCTGGAAAGTTGCTTGATGCAGCCGTACGGCTTAATCCTCCCTGGATTCTAGCCGGGTGGCTTCATTGGCAATTCCACCAGGACAAAAATTGAGGTTAATCTGGCAGCCTTGGTAGCTTGGGGCTATTCAGTTCCAAGACTGATCGGGGCTCCCAGAAAATTTACGTGCTTATTTGCTGCATTTTCCCCTGTTCCGAAAAAATCATTCTTTTAAAACACATTTCTGAAAATTTCTGTTTTAACTCAAAAAGGAATATTTTTAGGACGCCGCACACTACGCGCACCTTATATATCATGTACACTTTGCACGCACGTCTCTTTAATCCGGGGTGGTTGTTCAGTTGCAGTCACGGACAGTATTACGATGCTCCCGAGCGCGCACGGAATCATCCCAAACTCCCCATGGCAGCCAGTGTCGACCAATGCACAGTCCGTGTCACACATTTCAAAACCGTGACTTTTTTGGTTGGTTTTTGGTCTAGTCCGTGTCATACAGCCCATTTGCATATCCCCGTAAAGGTCAAACCTTAGCCCATGACGGAAGTCGAGATCCTTCGCACAAGCGAAGCTCTGCCGAAATTCCGACAAGGAAAAATTGGTAGAATCTTGACTCCGGCATTGAATTTGACCTTGACCCGCACGGGATGCGTAAGAGTCGAGACCGAGTCCGTGCCAAAAATCCAAAGATCTTTCGCGCAAGCGGAGCTCTGCCGAAATTCCGACAAGGAAAAATTGGCAAGATCTTGACCCGGCATTGACTTCGACTTTGACTCACGCACAGCGTATGCAACGAAGTTCAATGTGACACTGTGTCATCCGGCTTTACCGCCCGACCCATGCCTATTATCTTCTCGGACATTGCCGAAAAGTCAAAATGTCAATTGCACAAGCGAAACTCTGCCGAAATTCCGTTAAGGCTGAAAGACGAGACTTTCCCGGCATTGCCTTGACTATAATCCGCATCGCTCGCGCGTTAAAAGTTCCTATAACCCGCTAGACCCGTTAGGAGCGTTCTTCTCTCTCGGTCGGTAGGATCCGTGTGCCCTATAGGACCCTCGCCCGGGGCTGTCCACCCTGGGAGGTCGAAATATAAGTGGAATACGAGGGGCTTATAGACGTAGTGACGGAGCCCACTGATCCAGGATCTAGAGTAGTTGCGAAAAAGAAGGGCAAAACCCCTTTTCCAACCAAATAGGAATTAATAAAAGACACTGTTTTAAGTAAACTGGAAGATTCTTAATTTGCATATTGCTTGAGCCTTCAGCCTAAACACCTACCCCGAATCTAAACACCGGGACAGCAGTTTGTCGGCACAGAGGTCTCAAATAACCCATCAAAATCTTCAAGCCTCAACTTCCCAGTGTCAAAATGGCTAATGTGATAATCAACAATGGTAATGACCAAGTAGTTGGAGGGGCCATCCCAGTTCAACCCAGGCCCCACATCTGGTATGACGTGTGTGATTGTGAGGACTGTTTGGAAGATGCCTATCAAGATTGGATTAACGAGGATGCTCCTTCAAGAAAGAAGAAGAAGAGGAAGTCCATGCAACATAAATTAAAGGAGAGGTACGAAGCTGGGGACAAGAGCGTGGGAACTTTAGGAGAGCCTTCAGGCAAATTTGACTATTACGTCAGTTATGCCAAGGAGCCTACCAAAGAACCGGTCATCCAAAACACAGTCCAGCCTGATACTCCTGTCGTCATTGACCCTCTTGAGGCAGAGTGTTCTGAGTTCGTTGCCATTGTGAAGTTCAACGAAAAGCTAGCAGATTTGGAAGCAGAATACAAAAAACCTATAGAATACATGGTCAGTCATGGAAGGATCAAAGTCTCTCCTGAAGAAGACTTCATCAGCATTATCCAGGCCAACCCTCCTGTTGACTACACCGACAAGGTTGTGATATCAAAGATCGGTAAAGAGAAAATGACTTATCAGCAGTGTATTGACAAGATGAGCCAGACCCTCCAGTCAATGAGTCCGGTTGTCACAGACGAGCTCGCCGAGAAATTGCATCAGGCTTCCCTAGCTCCCCTCACAGTCTTTCCAAGGTACCGGCCTACCAATGATTTTCTACAAGTTTTCGATCAGTTCGAAGTTTCCAACTTTCTGAAGAATGCTGACAAGACTACTACTCCCCAGGGCAAAAGCAGGAAAGAGTAAACCCCAGTCCAACCCGCGTCAAACACTTCGAGTCAATAAGTAGTGTAGGGTCCAGATTCGTTAGGGTCAAGAGTCATGTTGAGTCAGGAATCTTTGAATTCCAGTCCTCCGAGTCATCCAAAGGCCTCACGCCTGAGGATTATGAATATGTAACCAATGTCATCTTTCCTCTTGCTTTGAATGAAATGACAGATCTTTCTAAGTATCCCCTTATTGCCTACTTAACAAATGATAAATTAACTCAAAACTTAACAACATTTAATAATGAATCATTTGAACAAGATGCAAACACACTAAACGAACAATACATTAAAGAAATCTTTAAGCAGGTTACAGACAAAGAGGAAAACCGGGCCCAAGCTGCCGAGGAGGTTTTGACAAGTGTTAACTTGGGTACTGTCGAGGAACCTAAAGAGACACAGATTGGAAACTTCTTCCAGGGGGTTGAACGGGACAGACTGATCAATCTGCTCAAAGAATACATGGACGTGTTTGCATGGTCATACAGGGATATGCCGGGGCTAGACAATTCGATTGTGGAGCACAGAATCCCTCTAGCACCAGATGCTAAGCCAGTAAAGCAGAAACTGAGAAAGATCAAACCAGAGTGGTCTCTACAGGTCAAAGAAGAGATTGAGAAGCTACTGCGGGTAGGATTCATCAGAGTCATCGAATATCCGACATGGTTATCCAACATTGTGACTGTAACTAAGGCCAATGGGAAGGTGCGTTGCTGTGTAGATTTCCGGGATCTGAACAAAGCCAGCCCCAAAGACGATTATCCCTTGCCAAACATAGACATTCTAGTGGACGCCATTGCTAACTACGAAGTCAAATCCTTCGTTGATGGCTTTGCTGGCTACAACCAGATCAAGATGGCCGAGGAGGACCAAGAAAAGACAGCCTTCACCACACCGTGGGGAACGTACTGCTATACAGTGATGCCATTTGGGCTTAAGAATGCCGGGGCCACTTATCAGAGGGCAGCGACCGCACTCTTTCATGACATGATCCATAAGGAGATTGAGGTCTACGTAGACGACATGATAATTCACTCCAAAGGCGAGGACGGACAGCACTTTGTTGACCTACGAAAGTTCTTTGAGAGGCTGAGACAACATTCCATGAGACTGAACCCTGCAAAATGCACCTTCGGAGTTACAAGGGGAAAAGTGCTTGGGTATATGGTCACGGAGCGAGGTATCGAAGTCGACCCCCGAAAGATCAAGGCCATTATGGACATGAGGCCACCTCAAACCCAGACAAAAGTCAAAAGCTTTATGGGCAAACTACAGTATATCAGCCATTTTGTCAACCAGTTGACTACCATGTGCGAGCCCATCTTCAAGCTCATGAAGAAGAATGTAGAACCAGAATGGACCGAGGAATGCCAGGATGCCTTTGATCAAATCAAGGCGTACTTAGTACATCCTTCGGTGCTATGCCCCCACATAGACAGAAACCTCTTCTGCTCTATCTCACTGTCACTGATACGGCAGTTGGGGCTATGCTTGCTCAGGAGAAGAAAGACTCTCGGGTAGAGAACGCCATTTACTTTGTCAGCCGGAAGCTACAGGGAAGTGAGCTCAATTATTCAGCATGCGAAAAGACTTGTGCAGGACTGGTCTGGGTAGTCGGTAAGCTGAAGCACTACATGCAAGCTCACTCTGTGAACTTGGTCTCGAAAATGGACCCCATCAAGTACATCTTCGACAAGCCTTCCCTCTCGATGCATTTAGCAAAGTGGTCATTCTTCTTAGCTGAGTATGACATCAACTATGTGACGAGAAAGGCTATCAAGGGTCAAGCGTTATCAGACCATCTGGCAAACATCCCTAGCAATGAGGACCGCAGGCCTGAACCCCAATTCCCAGATGAAGGGATCTTCATAGTTGAGCCTGAGAACCGATGGAAGCTATTCTTTGACGGAGCATCCAACAAAAGAGGAAACGGCGTAGGGATGCTACTGGTCGATCCGAAAGATGAGCACACGCCCATAGCCCTCAAGTTGAACTTCCCTGCCATGAACAATGTTGCCGAGTATGAAGCTTGCATTGCTGGTTTGGAAGCTGCCTTAGAAAGGAATGTCAAGGAGCTCGAGGTCTATGGAGACTCAGCCCTGATCATCAATCAAGTCTCCAACAAGTGGAAGACTGTGGACCCTAATCTTCAGAGGTATCATGCCTACATGGAGGAGTTGACTGAGTAGTTCAGAGAAGTAAACTTCCATTACCTGCCAAGGGAAAAGAACAGATTCGCAGATGCCCTAGCTACTCTAGCCTCACTGGTAGAGATCCCCGAGGGAAAGGCGATAAAACCCTTCAGAGTGGGTAGAAGAGAAGCCCCGACTTTCTGTTGTGAAGTAAACTTGGGACCCGAGCCTGTCAAGGAACCCTGGTACAGTCAGATTTTCCAGTTCCTCAAAGATGGAGAGTCCGCTTTCAGAGATGAAGAAGGTGGACCAAAAGAAGGCATTAAGGCCAAGAGCTTGCAAGCCCTGAAACGGTTGGCCTCCCATTATGTCATTCTAGGGAGCGACCTGTACAAGAAACGGTACCGGGGACCACTCCTCCTGTGTGTCACCCAGGAAAGGGCCAAAGAGTTGATGACCGAAGTCCATAATGGTCCCTGTGGTCCTCACATGAATGCCAGAGCATTGATACAAGTGATCCTCAGAATGGGTTACTACTGGATCTCCATGGAAACAGACTGTGTCCAGCATGTCCGAGCGTGCGACAAATGCCAACGGTTTGCCAACCTCAACCATCTTCCGCCTCACGACCTGTACTGCATGATGACTCCTTGGCCGTTTGCAACCTGGGGTATTGACGTGATAGGGAAGATAGCCCCGGCAGGAAGCAATGGACATGAATTCGTGTTAGTGGCAGTCGACTACTTCACCAAGTGGGTAGAGGCCAAGTCCTATAAGGTCCTCACTTCCAGAAAAGTGGCCCAGTCCCTTAAAGAAAACATTATGTGCAGATATGGGGTGCTCAATGAGGTCATTTCAGATAACGGGTCGCACTTTGAAGGGGACTGCGATAGATTGCTGTCAGAATTCAGAATCACTCGCCACAAGTCGTCCCCATACATACCTCAGACTAACGGAGCCGTGGAAGCTGCCAATAAGATGCTCGAGCGGATCATCCGAAAAATGGCCACCCGTGGTCGTGACTGGCCTGAAAAGCTGCACCTAGCACTTTGGGGTTACAGAACATCTGTCAGAACTGCTACGGGAGAAACTCCCTTTGCCCTAACCTACGGGATGGAAGCAGTGTTGCCCGTGGAGTTGGAAATCCTGTCACTAAGGGTCCTTCTGGAAAATAGTGTCAACGAAGTAGAGTGGCTACGCAGCCGGCATGATGAATTAGCCCTGCTTGATGAAAGAAGGCTAAAAGCCATGGAGCACACCCGAGCCTACCAAAGGCGAATGGCCAGGGCATTCGACAAGAAAATCAGAGCCAGGGACATCAAAGAGGGCGACTTAGTGTTGAAGGTGAAGCCCCCTACCAGAGACAACCCCCTGGGAAAGTGGGAACCCGTTTGGATCGGCCCGTATGTGGTGCAGAAGATACTATCGGGAGGAGCCATGAAGCTTGCAGACCTGGACGGCAATCCCTTTGTCCACCCAGTCAACGGCGATAAGCTCCGCAGGTATTATGTCTAAAAAAAAAAATAATAAAAAAAAAACTTTAGTGCAAAAAAGAGTAATGCCCAGCTAGGCTAAAAAACCCAAAAAGGGCGGTCTAGGCAAAAGACAGGGCTGCACATAAAAAAAAAGAAAATTTTCAGTGCAAAAAGAGTAATACCCAGCTAGGCTGAAAAACCCAAAAGGGGCGGTCTAGGCAAAAAACAGGGTTGCACATAAAAAAAAAAAAAAAAAAAGAAAAACAAATCTTAGTGCAAAAAGAGTAATGCTCAGCTAGGCTGAAAACCCAAAAAAGGGCGGTCTAGGCAAAAAACAGGGTTGCACATAAAAAAGGCCAAAAGAACAAAAACCCGATAGTTCACCAGAATGAACTACGAAGATCTGAGCCCCTTAGTCTTTCTTGTAAAAGGGGAACGTAGGCAGCCAGCAATGGTTCGATCTAAACAATAAATAAGACAATAAAGTTTCCATGAAATGTGTCTTATAAATTCTAAGATAATAACTCTTGTTCATTACAAGTTAAAAACTCATTGATGAGTTCAAGCACGGTCTACTCTTGACCCTGCTAACCTGTTACAAAGATCTAAAATACAATAAAATGCCTAATAAACTACTGTGTTTGCAAATGGCAATAAGGGAATCCTAAGAAAATACCTATCAGTTGTCATTCACTGAGTCTTCTTTGGTCTTCTTCCCTTTACCTCGACCTCGTCGAGTGTTCCTCTTCTTCTCTATGATGTCGGTCTCCCTCATCCCAATCTCAGGTATCCTCACTGGAGCCTCCATCAAACCTGTGTCAATAAGTGCCCTCTCAATCCGGGCACGAGTCCGCACTTCCTCCCTCTGAGCCTCAGTCAAGGGAGCGACTTCAGAAAGCCTCTCATACCGAGCCTCCATTCCCAAATAAGGTCACCCGACTGGTTATGGCGACTCGCCTTAGCTTCAGTCTCCCTCAAAGTCCTACTCGAGTCACAGTCAGCCCCCAATAAAGCCTGACGTCTCTCTCCCAAAATGACTTGAGTCGCTCCCATCTCCCTCTCGTACCAGTCCAAATAGGCCGTAGTCAAGATGGTGCTCTTCCTGCTCTTGAGAATAGCCCTGGGTGGGAAAGCAGTATATGTCCAAGCCCTCGAGAATAATAAGAAGCTGGCTGGATCCCTCATGTCTAAAGGCACCACCTCCCTGGTACGGATGTCCTCCCAATCGCCCAACGGCACCTGTAAGGCCCCGAATTGCCTGGATACCAAGCAGGGTATGTAGAAGGATGACCAAGAAAGCCCTGGAACCCTCACCACATAGGACTCCTGAAATGTCCTCCGGGTCTGCAACCTCCAATGAGGCACTCACCAGTGAATATCCGAAGTGGATAACCTAGCCATCGTCAGCTCCCAGTCACCCTGGTCCTGCTGCCTAGGTGCACCCCTCTGGGAAATCACCCAAGGGCACTGAGTAGGCGAAGCCCCTGGCAAAGCCCCAAGCCTCTCTTGCAGCCACAAAGTCAACACAACCGGGCTCCCAGACCTCATGAAATGGTCTCCCCTAGCCATCCTATCAATACCATGCAGGGTCTCACCCAAAACCAATGGGACAATGTCTTTCCCAGCCCTGCAATTCCTGAAAATGTCCAAGAGGCCACCGTGACAAATCCCCACAGACTCGGCCGTGAACAGAGACGAGAACACACAGAGGATAAAGGCATCCATAGCCACAGTGGTCGTTGCCGTATCTGGAAACCCAAACCTGCTTGGGATGTCAGAAAGGTCAATCCTATCAGGGGCTACCATCATCCCCTCAGCCTCTCCCAGAGAGATTTGCAGAAAAGATGCCAGCTTTGCTACCACCGGCACGTCTCCAATCAGAGGAATCGACACAGCCTCAATTTTTGGACCCCCAATCAATGCTCGAAAGTCTTCATAAGTTGGGACGAGCTCGTTGTAAGAAAAGCAGTAAACATGTCTCCGAACGTCCCAAAACCTCGCCGCGGCCCTCAAAAGGTCCTAATCGGGCGGTAGATCCTTCAAATGCCATAAAGATTTGATCTTGAAGGTGGTATTAAACAGCCTTTTGTTGGATTGAAAGTTATGCCTCATCTAAGATTGAAGATCGGACAGAAAACGGTCTCTTTTCCCCTTTTGCAATCTAACGGGTTTCTCCATTGCAAACGATCAAAGTTGATGTCTTTTGGTCAAAAATATGCTCTGGGATCAGTTGGGACAAGTCTAGGGTGAAAATGAAATGAAAAGGCCAAGCCTTGGTTTTATTTTGAAAAAAACCAGTTCAAACAGAACTTCCAGCCGCAAGGCTTCATTTTCCCCAGGTCCAGGCCGGATGGCCTCTTTTGCCTTCTGCAGAAAAAAATCTGCAGCAGCTTTAGCTGTTGCCCAAGTGGAGTTCTCACCCCACTTTCTCAATGAAACATGTACAAAAACATATCCAAATACCATCCATGCAGTTATATATCATCACAAACCAGTTTTGGTCCAATTTCAGCCCCATTTCCAAGCAAAAAGCTGCCCCGAGGCTCAAGTAATATACAAATTCATAAAGCATAAATTAGAAAAGCAAATAAAAGAGTAATACATTGTTTTCGCCCCATCGGTGCCCAAATAGAGCAAAAAAATAGACAAATTGTGCATAAAAAAGTGTTCATTGTTTGTTTCCTTCCTCCTAGATCAATTCTAAGGAATCCTAAGCCTCCGACTCCTCGTCGCTGCTTATCTCATAGAAGTTAGGATCCCTCATCAAGTCCTCAGCGTCACTCACGTCTGAAAGGTTCACATTCACATTCACGTGCTCGTAATCTGCTAGTTGCTCCAGGATGCCTGTATTAGGTCCCCGTCCCCGAGGCATAGCACTGGAAGAGGAGGTCGCATACTCTGAGGCCGATGAGGCAGATGCTGTGCTTCCGACGTGCCTTCTTTTACACACGCACTCCTGCACATTAGCCCCAGCCCTGGAAGCACATGCCAACTTCCTCAGAAGGGACTGGCACACATCCTTCCAGCCCATGTTCTGCCGTACCAATCCATCGTATGAGCGAGCAGGAACCTGAGAGAAAAGAGAAGAAAAACTTAGAAAATCTCAGGAAAATCTCAGAATTGCAGAAAGCAAATAAATCAAAAAAAAAAAAGGGAAAAGACCCTAGAAGTACTCACAGTGCTGTCAGGCGGCAGAGTATACCGGGGCTCCCTTGTGTCAGGAACGGGAATCATAAACCTCCTTGGTACCCCGTTGACCACATATGAGAGATAAGCAGGAGGCATAGGCGGGTCAGTAGGCTCAGATTCCCCGTAACCCTGAGTGACGGCCAGCTTCACTAGCTTCTGCGGCGTCCTCAACCGCTGTTCCACGAAGGTGGCATACGGGGTAGCCAGGTCAAAATACTCCTCGGCTGCCACGCCAGCCTGATACCTAGTAATATCATCCTCCGACCAGTCCCTGGGCGGCAGCATCCATGCTGGAGGATCATGAGGTGTGATGGCGTCCAAGGGAGGGACAAGGCCATGCTGCCTAGAAAAGCGGTCCCCCAGGTAAATTACATCACATGTCAAGCCCGTCAGCCACCTCCTCTGCCTAGTTGCCTCCACGACATCCCCTAGCAGAACCTCCGGGTACCTCCCCCAAGAATAGAAGTCAACTCCATCATGCCCATCCCTGTTGATGATTGGTCTAACCATCTTGTAGTCAAAAGTGATCCGGGTCTTCCCGGTAAACTTGTCTCTAGCATCTCCCCTCCAAAGAATCATGGTCGGGAAGATCTCCAGATCACTCTGCTGGTTCCAAGGAAAGAACCCTATCACCTCACAGAACCAGACCTGCATGTTCAAAACATAAAAAGGTCATTTCTCTCATAAAAAGTCTCAAGATAGAAAGTAAAAGAGAGAAAAAGAAAGTGAGACTACCTCGAGCGCAAAAGAGAAGCAATCCATAGAGGCAGCCTTGTTCCGGCTATACATATCCAAGGAGAAATAAAGCTCCGCCAATCCGACCTCACCCCAAGAGACCGCCCCAACCTCATCAAGATTCTCCAAAGAATCAAGCAAACAAACCATAGCCAGCGTCCCAGAGTTCGCAAAGATGGTGACCGACAGCATCAACCACAGAAAAGCTCTCGCGAGCTGGTGGGCGGTCACCTCATTGGCGACAAACCCCTGCATGCAATCCTGGACTGCCACCTCCATATACCTAGTCTCCATCCCGAGCCCCTTAGGACGAAGATCAAACCCAACAAAAACCCTGAACTCCTCAGCGGTAATGTGGTCCCTCCAAGTCACAGGCCTCCCAGTGAACTGCAAGCCAGTGATAGCAGTGAAGTCGGCAGGCGTCACCGTAATCTCCCCCCAGCTAAGGTGAAAGCTGTGGGTGGTGTCCCACCAAAACTCTGAGAGGGCCTGGACTAGCCTTACTCTTGGAGGTCACGTGAATACCTCTACCAATGGCATCAATGAACAAATCAAGGCCGGTAGCCATCACCAGCTGCTTGGGGTTCGCCCCATCTTTCTCAAAATTGGGCATCCTATCCCATAGCTTCACTGCAACCTCAGAAGGTCCCCTAGACTTGTTCTCCTGTAGGAAAACACAACAAAAACGTGTCAGTCCTTCATCTTATTTCAAAAGCATGCATATATTCAAAGAGTGCACATATTCTCAAAGAAAATCATTCATAAGAAATTTCTAGCATCCTTTGCCTAGAAAACGTGTCTTTCATCATTTGAAACACGTCATGTCAAGCACATTGCTCCCTTAAGCACAAAAATTTCAATTTTCACAAAATTCTTCGCGCATAAGCATTAATTTTTCAAACTGGCATGCATGAATCCTTTTCATCGTCCAAAATCTTGTTTTCTCATCCATGATCAAGAATTGACCTAGTTCTAGCACATGCAAGAACTCCGTCACATTTTAGACATTATTTTCCTTACTTTATTTTCAAAAAAAAAATAAAAATGGGTCATTCTCATTATTTTTCAAATAAATCACACATGTATGTTCATTTATCTCCTTAGCCTCATAGGTTAATCATCAAAATTCCAAAATCATCAACAAAAATCCTAGGAAAATTCGAAAAAATTCCTAAAATTCGGGTCAAGCCTTAAGTCAATCAAAATTCAATCAAAGTTGACAAAATCAAGCAAATCAAGAATGCTTACCCCAACCGATTGAGGTTTCATTGATTTGTGTTCTCCCATACCGGGATAAAGCTCCGATGGAGGCGTATTGAAGTCATACTTCCTCTCCGTCCGAACGAGCTCCCTCCTCCTCCTTCTAGCGGCTTCGGATATGGATCTTCGTGCTTGCCTAGGTATTGGGTTCCCTTCCAGATCCATTTTGAGCCAAGAAAGTAAGAGAATGGAAGAAATTCAAACTTTTCTCTCTCTCCTCTCTTCTTCTTCCTCGGCAGAAACAAGCAGAATGATGATGTTTGCCCGTTCAAATCCAGTTTTAAATAATCTGGTGAAATTAAACTTCTAGCCGGACGGCCTCTTTTGCCCTCATCTCATGCCGGGCGGCCTCTTTTGCTCTGGGCAGAAAATTACACTTATGCCCCTGGACTTTCCACTTAGGCATATAATTCCTGTTATCCTTTAACTAGAGTAACGTTGTTTTCCCAAAGGATATCCGTTATCTCTAAGCAAATAGACTTTCCTCCCGAGTCGCCTCCGTTACTTCCGTTATAACGGAATAACGCTAGGTGACAACCTCCGAATTGTCAAAACATAAACTTCAGCTACCTCTATCACAGATTGAGAAGTACGCTCAAGTTCTCTAAACTTAAGCTACCTCTATCACAGATTGAGAAGTACGCTCAAGTTCTCCAAACTTAAGCTACCTCTATCACAGATTGAGAAGTACGCTCAAGTTCTTCAAACTTTAGCTACCTCTATCACGGATAGTGAAGTATGCTCAAGTTCTCCAAACTTAAGCTACCTCTATCACAGATTGAGAAGTACGCTCAAGTTCTCCAAACTTTAGCTACCTCTATCCCAGATTGAGAAGTACGCTCAAGTTCTCCAAACTTTAGCTACCTCTATCCCAGATTGAGAAGTACGCTCAAGTTCTCCAAACTTAAGCTACCTCTATCAAAGATTGAGAAGTATGCTCAAATTCTCCAAACTTTAGCTACCTCTATCCCAGATTGAGAAGTACGCTCAAGTTCTCCAAAATTTAGCTACCTCTATCCCAGATTGAGAAGTACGCTCAAGTTCTCCAAACTTAAGCTACCTCTATCACAGATTGAGAAGTATGCTCAAGTTCTCCAAACTTTAGCTACCTCTATCACAGATTGAGAAGTACGCTCAAGTTCTCCAAACTTTAGCTACCTCTATCTCCTCGATAGCGACGTAAGCTTTAGTTTAATCAGGTGACAACCTCCATTAATTGTCAATCAGGTGACAACCTCCATTAATTCTCAATCAGGTGACAACCTCCATTAATTGTCAATCAGGTGACAACCTCCATTAATTGTCAATCAGGTGACAACCTCCATTAATTGTCAATTAGGTGACTCCTCCATGAATCGTCAAAACCTCAAGGATCCTAGACATTGTTCCTAACTATCTAGTGAGACTTGAACTACAACCAAGGCTTGATTCCTCCGGGATACGTAGGTAGCCTTTCATAAAAGGTCCAGCCATCCGACCACATTGGTCACCCTTTTCATGCCTCACTCCTCAGTGGTGCATGAGCCTTTTATAAAGGTCCAGCCATCAGACCACATTGGTCGCCCCTTTGTCATTCATCACTCCTCAGTGGTGAAATAGCCCCTCATAGAGGCCCAAATATCCAACCACATTGGCCACCCTCTTCCTTCATCACTCCTCAGTGGTGAAGTAGCCCCTCATAGAGGTCTAAATATCCGACCACATTGGTCACTTCCTTCATCTAGCATATCCCCAATAGGATCAGTCACTTGACCTCCTAAGTCACTTCCTCTTCTATTTCCCCAGCAAAAGACCAGTTTCTCTTCGACATTCCTCATTGGATTCCGAACTACGACCTGGCTTGATTCTCACTCGGGATACGTAGGTGGCCTTCTAAAGGTTCAGCCACTCGACCACCTTGGTCACCCAATCCGTCTCGGCATTCGCCAGATCGGATCCTTTTCTATCGACAACCCCACTCGCCCTGCAAGTGACGTTGCCGAGAGGCTTCTGTAAGTACCCAAATATGGCTCATGCCTTCCGGTTAAGTTTCCCGACAATTCCCCGAACTTTTCTAAAGTTCAGGGGCAATTTGGGAACTTTTCCAAACCTTCCGAGGGGCAAAGGACATGCTAGGAATTAAAATTCCACGTAGTCCTTCGCTGGAAAATCCCTTCTAGAAGGCCACCTTGCATGGTTTTAGAAATAAGCTGAGTCATCTCAGGATAAGACCGCACGGCCTCATTTGCCTTGGGGTTACAGCCGCACGGCTTCATTAGCCATTCCCAGACTGCCTATAAATAGAGACCTCCTCTATTCATTTTAGTGGGGGATTTTCAGTAGTGTTACTTTGCCAAAATAACACCACGAAAATCCAGAAAGCTGAGAGTGTCAAAAACCACCTCCCTCCTCTTCAAAACCTTCCAAAGTTGGTCCTCCCCTAGACAAACTTCAAGGAGATAGAGGAACACCACCATTGGTAACCTCTCCTCCCCTTTTCCTTGAAAATATACTTGTATTTATGTGATATATTGCTCCTTGCTTTACATATTACTATATACTTGCTTGGTACTTGATATATTGTCATTAAAGATCCCATCTTTAGGCATGTAAATCATATTATCCCTCTTTTTCCCTATCACATAGGATCCATGGAGGATCCAACCCAAGGATGAATAATGAGATCTCAAAAGGCTTGTTCTACGGTGGATCTCTCACATGGTGATGTGAAAAACATCATCTTTACATGTAAAGTAGCATCCTTTGCTCTTAAAATGACATCTTTATGCCTAAAGTAGCATCCTTTGCATTAAAAATATCATTTTTACACATAAAGTAGCATCCTTTGCATCAAAGTAGCATCCTTTGCATCAAAATAGCATCCTTTGCATTAAAAATGTCATCTTTGCACATAAAGTAGCATCCTTTGCATTAAAAATGTCATCTTTATGCATAAAGTAGCATCCTTTGCACCTAAAATGTCATCTTTTTCACTAAAAATGTCATCTTTAGATTAAACTTGCATCCCCCATGTCCCTCATGGTTGGATCTCTCTCCTAGGATTGCCTAGTGACCTTCATAAGGCACAAAAAGGCATATGATGAGTATAAAGATCCAATCTTTATACCCCTTCCCTAGTCCCCTTGGTACTGGGAGCATCTCTTGGAACGAGATGGTGTAAAGGTCCTATCTTTACATCATTTCTTCCACCTAAAGATGCCATAGACGGATTTTCCTTTAGAAAAGGATGAGCCCTAGCTACATATCTCCGATCATCACTTGAGATGAGCATAAATGTCTCGAAAGAGTCCAAATCGTCTCAAGATGTAGGATTGATAGGCCAAGGTCATTCCTTTCTAAAGAGTCTCATCCTCGGACTATAAAAACGGTGTCCATATCTTGATCACATGCGACCCAAGGTCTCATCATGATGATCATAAGTCCAAGATGAGAATGGGACCAAAGTCCCTAATACATAAAAATCCAAGGAATCCCGAGCGATAACCAACTCATGGTTTATACGTCCGGAAGACCACTTGGTACATTCCCTCTTTTTCAAAACACACATCCCACACACGAAAGCACTAAGGCAAGTATAAAAAGCGGATCTTGGAAGACTTGCTTCGGCAAGGCTCTTTGGGTGAACGACGATCCGTTCTTCCCAAAGGGTAACTTAACCTCCGGACCCAAATCCTTTTTTTCAAAGTTTTGAGGAAATCAAAATGGCGTGGCGACTCCGTTTTTCAATTTAAACCGAACGTTTCCAAACTGATGTGAGGCGGTGATTCCCCTTACACAAGAAAGTGGTTCCAAAAAATAAACAAAAAAGAGAGACGCTATCTTGGGCACCACATTCACAACTCCCGAGTTTAAGGCTCAGCACTTTCATCTCACTCTTAAGGGACCTGCCTTGACCTGGTTTCTAACTCTTAAGCTAGAAGCACGATCTACTTGGAGTCAGACCACTGAGGCCTTTCTTGAAAAGTACCGTGGGAACCTTGAATAGCGCACAACTAGGGATGACTTGGTCGATACAATTCAGAAACAGGATGAGTCAATCACCGAGTTCTACAAGAGGTGGAAAGCTAAGCTGAATGAGCTTTCTGAACCAATCCCATTGCAGGACCAAAAGGACATCTTTCTGTCATGTGTGAAGCCGGTTCTCCGTGAGGCTATTAGAAAGGGTTGGTACCCCGATTTGAGAGAAATGGTAGGCATGGGAGCTCGTAGCGAGAATCGACTCTTCAATCTTACCCCAGATGTCCAGACCGGTAATGTTAGTGGTTATGGTTCCAAGATGGTCAATCCAATTTCTCGAGTCCCAAAAGACAATAGTATCAACAACCTTCAGAGAGGAAGCACTGGTCCCAGCAGTGGGAGATTCCGTCAAAAGATGAAGTATGATTATCTTGGTATGACCACTAAGGAGGAATTTATTGGCTTGGTTAAGACTGGGATGATCAAGTTCCTCGAGAATTATAACCCTGCCAAACCCAATCCAGATTTGGATCATAGCAAGTACTGCCGATACCATCAGTATCTCGGCCATGACACCAATGATTGCACTCACCTGAAAGTGCTCATCCAAAAGCTTGTCGATGATGGAAAGGTTGAGAATGCTCGCCCCAATGTTGTCTCCAATCCTCTTCAGTAACATCAGCAGAAGCCCAGAGGCTATCCCATCCGAAGACGGAGAAGTCAGTCAGTCAGCGTCATAGGTTCTAGAGTGCCCTTTACATTGTCATGAGTCTGTCGAGTCCAAGTTGGACCAGTTTTGCTTTGCAGTAATAAAAATCTTTGTTTCTTTTCTTGCTAGACTCGAGACATCACTTGCGCACCCACATTACACTTAATTTAAATGGTCTTATTCTACATGATCGCTTGTGTTGCTCAATTACTAATCCATTGAAATGATTAATATTTAAACTGATCGGAGTGAGAAAATCGACTGATATCTTTCTCAAATTGGGGCTCATCAACTCCCTATCTCGCATCTCATATGCTCACCTCTCTTTCACCATACTCAGCGTTCCATTGCTCATTGAATTTGCATGAATCTTCCTCAAGTAAGCTTAAGCAAGCAATGAAGACTTAATCTCGTTTGGATCATCCGGTAAGGATTGTGGTTGAAGCCTTTCACCCTAGGGAAACCATTACCTCACCCTCACTAAACAATACCCTTTCATTTCAAGATCGGCATATTTTGAAACCCTGTTTATCTATCATCTTTGAGAGAAGTCCAAGCAATGCCAAGAAGTTAACTTCGAGAGTCGGTGGTACACAAAATACTCAAGCCATGAAGGAAGGACAAAGATATTCCTCAACTTCTCAAGAGGCCTTCCAAGTTATCAAAAGAAGGATTTTAAATCCTCACAATTCAGCAAAAGTCCCCGACTTCTCAAGAAGCTCTCCAATGTTCAAAAGGAGTCTGAATTCTCACAAGTTCACAAAAGTTCTCGATAGCTTGGATTTCCTCTCACCAACACCTTCCAACCAATTCCAGCTATCCTCTCGAATTTAGAGGATATTTCCCTTTACCAAACTAATCTCAATCCATCCTCTCGCTTTTAGAGGATATTCCCATTACCATTACCCTTGCCTTTGGCCAAAGTCAGAAACTGACCTCTCATTCTTAAAGACAATCAATTTCCTCGCCTTAGAAATCCCAAACACATCCTTGAAAGCCAACCTCTCATCTTTAGAGGTTCAGTCAGTAAAAAGCCCAGCCGACCTCTCATCTTAAGAGGTCATGACTTTCCAAATCACCTGTTGGCCGATCGAAGCCCTGAAACCCAGCTACAGTTCCTATCGGATAGCAGTTTCATTCTAATATTTTTGAGATCTAAATCAGATTAATGCTTCATTGCTTGCTTAAATATGGAACCTAATCCATCTTAGTTCAAGATCATCAATCAGAGATTGTGCAAATTCAATCCAATTCATTTGGCACTTCTCCTCCACAAACACTTCCGGTGAATGCCTCACTGGGGCTTCGCATCCGTGCCTTTCATTGACACTCCAGGAGGAAATGTTTTTCAATTCTCCAATTCTCAGAAAAAAAATCCTCAAAATCTCAAATTCTCGCATTCCTTTCAATCGGGATAAGCCCGAACTACGGTGACCTGAGCTTCTCCCAAGGAGGGGAATGTAGGCAACCATAATTGGTCCGGTCGAAATCACAAACAAATCTCAGAAAATCCGGTCTCCTCAAGGGCCGTCCCTATACACAGATCCTTCGCTCCATCTCTCCGAGTTTGATTCTCGATATCAGTTGGTTTTCTCCTTGTGATTAATCAAAATATTTGTTCATATCAAAATTATTGGATGAATAATCCGAACATCAATAAAGGGTTTTAAGCAGCCTTGTGATCATCATGAATAAGACAAGTTTTCAAATGTCTCGACAAGTCTTCTTTTTCTACATCATAGTAAAATAGAGCCAAACACTATCTTTATGTCAGAAGGGGCTTCCATACACTTTTCCACACCTTGTGATGCTTATACTCTCCCAAAAGAGTCAAACCCAAAGCGAGTATGTTATACACAAAATCAGGGTTCATTCCCACTTTTCGAAAGATGTACCCCTGCACGTATACATTTCTGAGTCTTGTCCAATGACTGATTGACTAATGTCTGAAATGATGGGTTGCCTCTTTGGCCACAAGATGACTCTATCTGTGATAAATTTGTATTGGATCTCTCAGTGGGGCTTTGTTAAGCTGTTCTCTCAGGCTCTCCATACCAGATGCCCTCCGGGTTTGCTTTGCATTATCAACTGGGGCTTCGCCTAGCCATCTCTTCAAAGCCAGGGCGCTATATGCACTACCTCTGCTGCTTTGCCGTCTCGGGCGCTCGACACACTTTGTTCTCATCAGCAACAATCAACCTGCTGCAATCTGTATTCCCGGGAACATCCCCGACTTGCCTAGGTTGCACCATATCAATCATCACTCATACATTTCCCCGCCTCATGGGAGAGGGTTCACCCCATCATATATAAACACATTCATCCCATACACAATCCATCACAGCATATTGCTCCATACATATCTGCTCGTCAAGCCGTACAAAAATCCTCACTCCATTTTCATCCCCAGTCGAGATGGACTCGTGCATCAAGATTAATAATGCATAAAATTAACGATAATTGAATAAAATGCAAAGTGCCTAGAGTGTGTGTTTCTCTTTCCTCCCCTCACAGGGTACAATAATCAAAGTGATCATGATCTGATCATGGGGATTGCTCCTCAAATCACAACCTGGACAAAGACTTCAAATCCTGCAGGTGGCATATTCTGCCTTTATCATCTTCATCAGTCCCGGACTCATCAGCATCATTCGAAAGAGCCTCATTTGCCTCAGTCTCCAAGCAATGCTCGTCAAAAGGAGTTTCAGATGCCTCAATCTTCAAGCAATGGTGCCCATCAGCTTCGGCAAATCATCATCAATATCCCGTGTTGGACGGAGATCAATCATCAAAATACCGTGTTGGACGGTGAATCACCATCAGTTCCCGCATCGGACGGAAGTTCATTATCAATTCCCGTGTTGGACGGAGGTTCTTCATCAAATTCTCGTGTTGGGCGTTGATTTATTATCAAATGCCCGTGTTGGACGGATGCTTATCATCAGATTCCCGTGTTGGACGGATGCTTATCATAAGATTCCCGTGTTGGACGGAGGCGTATTATCAGATTCCCGTGTTGGACGGATGCTTACCATCAGATTCCCGTGTTGGATGGATGCTTATCATAAGATTCCCGTGTTAGACGGAGGCTTATTATCAGATTCTCGTGTTGGACGGAGGCTTATTATCAGATTCCCGTGTTGGACGGATGCTTATCATCGAGATTCCCGTGTTGGACGGATGCTTATCATAAGATTCCCGTGTTGGACGGAGGCTTATTATCAGATTCCCGTGTTGGACGGTTGCTTATCATCAGATTCCCGTGTTGAACGGATGCTTATCATAAGATTCCCGTGTTGGACGGAGGCTTATTATCAGATTCCCATGTTGGACGAAGGCTTATCATCAATTCCCGTGTTGGATGGAGAGTCATTATAAAATTCCCGTGTTGGATGGAAGATCATCATCAAATGCCCGTGATTGGACGGAGGAATCATCATCAAATTCCCGTGTTGGACGCAGAGTCATTATAAAATTCCCATGTTGGACGGAAGATCATCATCAAATGCCCATGTCGGATGGAAGATCATCATCAAATGCCCGTGTTGGATGGAGGAATCATCATCAAATTCCCGTGTTGGATGGAGAGTCATTATAAAATTCCCGTGTTGGACGGAAGATCATCATCAAATCCCGTGTTGGATGGCGAATCATCAGAACCTTTCATCATCAGCAATTGTAGCCTAAGACCCTCCGGCAGCTACAACTCTTCATCATCAGCAATTGTAGCCTAAGACCCTCCGGCAGCTACAACTCTTCATCATCATCAACAATTGTAGCCTAAGACCCTCCGGTAGCTACAAATCTTCATCATCATCAACCGTAGCCTCAGTCCTTCCGGCAGCTACAAGTAAGCACATCACAGGTATGAACGCATATCTCTTTCAAGCTACAAAATCATCATATTTTCATTGCATATCTCACCTCCGTCTGAGACACCGTATATCTCACATCATTATCACTTCGGTTCGAGACACCGTATGTCTCACCTCATTATCACTTTGGTTTGAGACACCGAATGTCTCACGTCATTTTTACTTCGGTCCGAGACACCGTATGTCTCACATCATTATCACTACGGTCCGAGACACCGTATGTCTCACCTCATTTTTACTTCGGTTGGAGACACCGTATGTCTCACCTCATTTTCACTTCGATTGGAGACACCGTATGTCTCACGTCATTTTTACTTCGGTTCGAGACAGTATGTCTCACATCATTATCACTTCGGTCCGAGACTCGTATGTCTTACCTCATTTTTACTTCGGTTGGAGACACCGTATGTCTCACCTCATTTTCACTTCGTTTGGAGACACCGTATGTCTCACGTCATTTTACTTCGGTCAGAGACATCGTATGTATCACATCATTATCACTTGATCTGAGACACTTTGTATGTCTCACCTCATTTTATTTCGGTTGGAGACATCGTATGTCTCACCTCATTTTCACTTCGGTTGGAGACACCGTATGTCTCACGTCATTTTTACTTCGGTCCGAGACACCGTATGTCTCACATCATTATCACCTCGGTTCGAGACACCGTATGCCTCGCATCATTATCACTTCGGTCCGAGACACCGTATGTCTCACATCATTATCACCTCGGTTCGAGACACCGTATGTCTCACATCATTATCACTTCAGTTCGAGACACCATATGTCTCATCTTATTATCACGTCGGTTCGAGACACCGTATGTCTCACCTCATTATCACTTCGGTTTGAGACACCGTATGTCTCACATCATTACCACTTCGGTTCGAGACACCGTATGTCTCACCTCATTATCATTTCGGCCCGAGACACCGTATGTCTCACCTCATTATCACTTCGGTTCGAGACACCGTATGTCTCACATCATTATCACTTCGGTTCGAGACACCGTATGTCTCACCTCATTATCACTTCAGCTCGAGACACCGTATGTTTCACATCATTATCACTTTGGTTCGAGACACCGTATGTCTCACCTCATTATCACTTCGATTCGAGACACCGTATGTCTCACCTCATTATCACTTCGGTCCAGACACCGTATGTCTCACCTCTTGGTTTGAGACGCCATACACTCTCACTTGTTCGAACTATGATCTGGCTTGATTCCCACCTGGGATATGTAGGAATCCTTTCTCAAAAGTTCCATCCATCCGACCTCATCAATAATTTTCCTCCATCTGCCATATCCCAGCCGCTCATTGGGATTGGGTCCTTTTTATCGACAACCTCACTTCTTCCATAAGCGGCGTTGCTGAGGGGCTTTGTGAGTATTCCAATTCGCGACCCTTTATAGGTGCATTTTAATATGATAGAATTGCACTAGGGGGCATTTTGGTAAATTTTCGGTCCATTCCGAGACTTCCGGAAACTTTTTATAAGTTTTCGCAAAGAAAGTACTTTTAAGTATTTTTCCCATGCAAAAGGACCTACAAGGAATAAATCAGTTTGGATTTATTGGGAATTAACCTGGAATGTTCCAGAACCAGGTTTTGGCACCAGAAACGGTTATGGGTGTGCTCAGTCGTGCGACATCTCGAGCCATGGAAAATGGATGCAGGAGGTCGTGCGACACAACT
Source organism: Adenophora triphylla var. japonica (assembly GCA_022495995.1). Taxonomy (NCBI): domain Eukaryota; kingdom Viridiplantae; phylum Streptophyta; class Magnoliopsida; order Asterales; family Campanulaceae; genus Adenophora; species Adenophora triphylla. The sequence goes on along the minus strand of JAFEMH010005463.1, from coordinate 15,529 downwards.
CAACCATCATCAACAGCCTATAAATTGGACCCTCCCCCTCTCATTTCTGGATCCTTTTTCAGCTTCCTAAAGTCACCCTGCCAAAATACGCCCAGAAACCCCTCTCTCTCTCTCCTAAAACATACACAACACACACCAATCCCCTCAATTCAATCCCTCTCTCTCTCATCCAATTCACCCATCTACCTTCATACTTCACATCCACCTTGGATCTCTTAATCCAGCACTCCATCTGTGTTTGGATCCCCATCCCAGCAGCTGAATCGAAGGTCTCTACACCTAACTTGGTGTAGAGATTGTGGACACTACAAGGGTAACAATTCCCTCCTTCTTTCTCTCATATTTGCCATTTTGCTTGTTCATTGCAATCTATATTCATCCACTTGATAATAAAGCTCCATCCGCTCTGATTATCAAGTGGCAATCGCCATCTCTCTGTTTAATTTGTTTTGCTTAGTTTAATTTCATATTCATGGCTTGATCTCTTCATATTTGTTGCTTGTTTGTCAAGGGAGTGTGGATCTCTCCATATCCACATCCCCTTGGTCAATTCATTGTGAATTTGTGGTCCTTTGAGATGATTTGGTGTTGTGATTGGACCTAATTTGATCTCAGTTCATCCTGTGCTTAATTCTGTAAGGTTTCTGCAGGTGGAAAACTGTGTCACGCGACACAACTGGACATGTGTAGTCCTGTGTCACGCGACACAAGTAGCCACTCTGCAGAGACCATCATTTCAAGTTGTAATTCGTACATCTGGTTTACTTTTCACCCAAAATAGAGTGTGGATCCTCAATATCCACACTCATTTGAAGTGATTGTGTGAATCTCTGTTAATTCTGATATCAATTCTGTAAGGTTTCTGCACATGGCAATTCGTGTCACGCGACACAACTAGCCTGGCTGGTTCTGTGTCACGCGACACATCTTGCCATCCTGCAGAAATCACTTTTTCCAACTGTAATCTATTCATCCTCATTGTAAGTGGGATGTGGCCTCCCACAGTAAAGGGCTCACAAGTTGTAATTCCTCCTTTTGAGCAATAAAACAAAGCATTAATGTGCATTTCATTACATATTTTGTCTCACACAATTTGCACACACATTTGGATGTTTTGGATGTTGAACATAGAAAGACTCGTCTACGGACGAGGCGTGTTGGGTGAACTCTCGGTTCTTCCCAACACGTAACCTGACCCCCAAACCCAAATTCACTTTTCAAAGGTTTTCAATATTTCCTTTAAAACGACGTGGCGACTCCCATTTTTGAAATATTATTTTTCGGCGAGCGCACATTCACCTCCCTATCTGTCAGGTCCTCTTCAATCTGGTCGACCAACTCGTTAAACCTTGTGAAATAACTCATGGTGCTTTCTGTTTTACCTTGAGTCGGGTTGTTCGGGTCGGTGGATCGTCTTCTTACGGGCCCTGACCATAGAGAATTGATCTAGAAACTTCTTCCTCATGTACTCCCACGAGGTTATACAACCACGGTCAAACCACGAAACCAGTCGATCTTTGCACCGGTGAAGGTATCAATGCCTTGCATAGCACGTCATCCACGGAGAAGACTAAACACATCGTGGCTTCAAAATTCTATATGTGGTTCAAGGCGTTGGTCATGCTCGAATACTTGTCCAACGAAGGTAGCTTGAAACCGGTAGGAGGACTTCTATCAAGCAAATCCTGGGCCAATGGTCGAAGAGTACCTTGTATTTTCGTTCGACCTTCCCATCATTCTCTCTTTTACGTTGGCCTCCACATGGTGTCTAACCTCCTTTTCAGTTGAGGAACTCCTATCATCTAAGTCGCTCCTTTGATGTGAGACAGTGTTGGACTTTTGTCTCTCATCCACTGGGGCTCTCTTCTAGAGTTGGTCCGCTGTCTTTCATTCCGTGGGGGTGTCACCTCTCTCCTATCTCGATGGGACAGCAACCTTTCTGCTTTTGAGGGCGACCTATATCGAGCCCTATCAGCTGCGAGCCTCCTTCTCTGAGCTGAGTCAGCCTCCTGCTCCCTCTGCTGATTTAATATATCTCTCGGGTCGCTTGTGGGGTCAATGGAAATATGGGAGGGAGCAGGCATCTAGATCCTTTGTTGCTCAGCAGACGGTCTGAGACCTCCATTAGTCCATATGTGGGAAGTGATAGAAGGAGCTACTCTTTGTGATCTCCTATCATCTTTGTTTGGGGATTCAGGCATCTCCAGCAACTCATCTTGTACATCGAGCAAGTTTTGCAGTATTCTAGACCGCTCCAACAAAATATCCTTCCTGCTGGGATGAGTAGTTGAGGGAATTTTAATGTCGCCTGCAATCGTTCGACCCACTTGGGCCCTCTTAACTGGCTGGTTCGTCCCCTGATCAGGCATAATCCTTTTCTGCCTTCGACCATCTTGTAGACCTTCACAGTCGGCCACACTATTGGATCGAGTAGCTCTCCTTGGGGGATTGCCTAGTGGAGGAGGAGGCAAATTTGCAGTCCTATTCCCAGTGCCAGCGTCGATATTCCCTTACCGTCCCTACCGAGTGTTGGATCACTAGAGGATGATGCGGTGCGTTCGTCAGAAACCATGTTGAAGGTTTGATTAGAGTTTCAAGGTCCAGCATATTTGCGTTCCCGGCAATGGAACGGCAAACTGATGCTGCAAGGAACGTGTTGATCTGCCTTAGTCCAGCAATTAGGTTGATCTTCTAGTTTTGACTTGAAATCAGTGAACACACGACTAGCCGGGATGGTCTTCGGCTAAGAACCTCCGGCGTGATGATGAGATATCACGTATTTAGCTTATAAATTGTATTGAAATCAATTGAACAACAAATAAGACATTACCTTTTAACGTTGGATGTTGTGGAGGCATTTATAGACTTGATAAGAGCTATTATTGTAGTAGGATTGTATCGAATCCCATAAATCATGGAGAAAATATCGGCATAACGTACTCCGAGATTGTAGGAGCGCGCTTATGGAAAGAGTCTTTGATCGACGTATGTCTCTGTAGGTCGAGGTCGCCCGAGTAGATCAAGGTCGACTCGACTTTGTATCATAGTCGATAGAATTCATGTAAGAAGATGATCGTATGTCGGACGAAGCTAGGCTCGGGACCAAGAATGGTCGTGCTGATGAGCTAGGTCGATCGATCTTTGTTGTTGGGCCGTGGGCCTCTGTAATAATCGGGCCGGTCCACTTGATGATGTTTATGTAAGAAGGTGCCGAATAGTTGGACTTTGTACGTTGGGTCTAGCCCGTCACTTTTATTCCGTTCACATGGTTTGAACTTGGTTTTAAATTTTGGTCTAAATTGCGAAAACAAATCGCGGTCTAGATTAAACACCAAACCATGTGATTCGGTTTGGTTTGGTTTGAAAATTTATATGGTTCGGTTCGGTGTGATTTCCTCAAACCGATTACTATCGATTTGATCTTTAAATTAGCCCATATCGAACCAAACCGAGATCATTTACGCCCCTAGTTTGGGGTGAAGTGTAATGTTGAAAAGGTGGGTCAAAATAATATGTGTAAAAATTCAAATCGTAGACAAATAAGTCATATTTTTTGGATCTGAAAAATAAAATGTCATTAACTGGCTTTCAGATCTGAATTGAAATAAAAAACAAATGAACTTATTTTGAGAATGTCTAAACGATTAAATGTTAAGAGGCAAATAAGTGCTGAGAAGAAAAAATAAACGAGGTCTAACACTGACACTTGGTAACACACATCGACAATTCTAAACACTAAAACTGACACTTTAATTATAATCACGCTGATACTTCTAAATATTAACACTCACACTTATTAATACTTATTATTTATTAATACATCGCACTTATTAATACACATTAACACTTGGTAACACACACAAACAACTCTAAATACTCACTAACAATTATTAACAAATGTTGAAAGTCCTAGTTCGAATGTTTATAAGTGTTAATATGAATCATTCACATTTTATAACACTAAAATTGACAGTTACTAGGAAACAAATGCTTTTTCAAAATTCCATTTTTCTAAGCATAAGAAAAAATGTTTAGAATTTTTTTTTTTTTCGTAATGCCAACTCCTTATTTTCACTTTCAAAAATGACCTAGTTTATGGCCGGTTAATATCTTACTACATCAACAATTCTCTTTGGCAATATTTTTCTACATATTTTTGTCAAATATCCAAAAATCTCGCTTAGTCAACATTTTTATTAAGTCTTAGATGAAAAAACAATATATTTCATATTTTAGCCAAATACCAAATATCTCCCTTAGTCAGTCAGCATTTTTATTAAGTCTTAGATGAAAACGTGACAATAATCAAGTATATCAATGGCGAAGCCACATTGACTCCATGTGGAGATGGTCAAACGGGTTGTCCGGTCCAACCCGTTTGGCAAAAACCCGTGGTAAAAACGAATTTAAGCCCTTTTGTCGGTCTCACCAAACGAGCCTAAACCTGTCACGTCCCAAAAAAGCCCTCTAAGCCCGCCCGTTTGTCTCAGATCTAAAGATATATGAGCTTAAACGGGTTTTCAGTTTTTTTTTTTAAATCAGAAAAAATCAGAAAAAGCTTGGAAAAAATAAAAATAAATAAAAAATAATTTAGTATTTAATAAGCTATTTAAAAAATATATAAAATCACTTATACATAAAATATTAGTTATTTTATAGATATATCAAAACAATATTTTATACGGTATCAACAAATAAAAATTATTTAAACTAAATTGTTTTCTAAAAGGTATAAATTATACCTTTTAGAAAACAATTTAGTTTAAATAATTTTTATTTTTTGATAAATAACATATATTTCTTCTTTAAAAAATAAATTAAATGAGGTAATAATATAATCAATTTAATAATAAAAACTCTAGGAATATTTATTTCATAATTTTTGGTGGAAAATTTTTATTGTCTTCAAATGATACAATTTAAAATTACATATTTTTAAAATAAAAAGTATTCAAATTTTCAAATGACATGGCTTAAAAATTTAACAAAGTATTGAAAATAAATGAGTTTTCAAATCTTCAAACTAATTATGGTATTCAAATCTTCAAAGTTTTCAAAAAGCTTTAGGTTTTCAATATTGTTATTGCTTCAAAGTCTTTGAATTTGTTGAAATTTTCATCTTCTTTTAGTATACTTCTAGCAAAAACTACTCGTTGAGATTGTCTTGTTCGAGGTTATTATAATCATCGTCTTCAAGATCCCGGAATGTGCCTTGTTTTCTGAACTCAGCGTCATCCCGCCTGATACAAATCAATCTCTCGATAATATCGGGTTTGAGTTGGTTTCGCTTTAACGTCACGACTATTCATGCAGCACTAAAAGCAGTCTCTAATGCTACCGTGTACACCGGAGGGGTAAGTAGATCACGTGCCATCGCCGAAAGAATAGGATAAATATTAGCATGCGATTTCCACCATTGCAAGACATTCAAAATTTCAAAACTTTCACCATTTAATTGGTAATATGGGCTTTCAAGGTATTAGTGTAATTCATATACACCACTTTGAGAACCACTACTAGATGAGAATGAAGTTTTTCCTTTTGTCATGAAACCCCATCATTTTTTAACATTTTTGTTGCTCCAATCCCTTTTCTTTCGCATGTTATGTTTGGTCCATTTAGTGTTCTACAATAATGGTTGAACAAACGATATAGGATTGTGTGAATTTCCCTCAGTTTGCTCTTGTACAAAGTGTTTACAGTATCCGCGTTAAGCTCGGGCCTCGCGTTCTCATAAAATTCATCAAACAAGGCACCTAATGAGGAGAACTTAATCCTAGAATCCATTATGTTCGCTAATTGGGAAACTACGGGAAAATATTCATAATATTTTGTAAATTTAGTTTTCATTTTCATAACAGCACCTCCAAACAAGACATGTGATCTAAATTGCCTAATAACTTCACTTAGGACATTTATTTCACGACACAAAATATGGGAGGTGGGATAATAAATTCTCGAAAAAATCTTGGTTGCCTTACACCAAAGTTTAAGTAAATCTAAAAGCTCGATAGCTATCGACCAATTATACTCACTATTTTTGTATTCCATTTGATGATTAGAAAAGTATTTTGTAAGAACCACCATATATTCGACAACTCTCTTCAACATTTTATAGGTTGAGTTCCACTTAATATCCTCAGTCACTTGAGGTTTCTTGTATTTCATGTTATATGCGACACATAAATCAACATAAATTTTCAACCTTGGGCCGAAATTTTTGATAACATGGGAGGTCGTGTTAATGCCATTGGTGACAAGCTTTAGTGAGTGGATCAAATCTTGGACACATAGATTAACAATGTGGCATGCACACCTAACATAAAACAAAGCGCCATCTAGGGGAGGATTAAGAGCTTGGATCAGCATTGTGGCGGTGAGGATATTTGTAAGTCGCATTATCAAAGGATATTATTAAAATTTTGTTGGTGATAACATACTCATTCAATACATCCTTAATGTGACTTGTACATTGCAAACCCGTGTGGGGATATGGCTTTGTTCTAAAGGAAATTACCCTCTTTTGCAACATCCACCCATCGTCAATCCAATAAGCGGTTATACAAGTGAAGGTTTTAGAACTATAACTTAGAGTGGCCTTCCAAGCATTGGTGGTTAAGCAAACACTACCCTTGAAATTTTGGAGGTCGCTCGCTAGTTTAAGTTGACGAGTTTGGAAGAGCCTCTTTATATGCCTAGTAATAGTTTGGCGGCTCATTGGTTGGTATGAAGGGTTGAGGCCTTTAGAATAGCGGGTAGTCTATCATAATTCGAAAGTGAAAGAGGCAATCGACAACTCAATAGTAACATTGTTATCAAATCGACGTCCACTTTTTGGTAAGTGATACATGGTATATTGAGTTGCGTTTGCACGGTACCATCTATTCCTTTAGTGGCTTTTCGATCATGTTTATCCATGTGCCTCTTTAAATGGGAGGTACCATTAACACCCGTCGGGGATATAAATTTTGAGAAGCTCTTGCACTTGGCCTTTGTTTCACCGTCAACAATTATCAAATCATATAAATGGGTATACTTGGACACTCTAGGTTGTGCCTTTGCCTTACCCTTACCCCGCAAGTTGCACTACCCAAGGCAATATCGTTAGTAGGTGTATCTGAAATTGTATGGGTTTCATGGGTGACTTGTACATCGTCATCGTCATACTCACCCCCTCCTCACCCCCATCTATGTCTTGTATGTGATGATAGTTTATATATGTATAATTTGTGTTGGACTCATTCATCCAATTCGGGGTTGAATCCGGAGTATAACCGAAAAATAGAGGGGTGTTGATTGGGGTTGAGGATTGATTAATCAGATCAAACATAATTTGATCATTATGGTGTAAAAGTGAATTATCAATTGTTCATAAATTTTGCTGGGGTACATTTTGTGGGATTTGATTTTGTGGTGGGGGGTTGTGATATGTAAATATATCATTAACAAGATATTCCATGATAACTAGCAATATAAATTACCTAACAATTAAAATAAAAAATGCAGCACTTAAAAAAAAATATTTTGAATTTTTGAAAATTTACAAAGATTAAATACTTTTGGCAATCATTTACTAGCAATAAAAGTAAACAATTATAATTTTTTTTTTGTAATTTACGGAATAGATTTAATCACAAAGATTAATTACTTAATGCAATAATTAACTAGCAAGATATGCAAATATAATTTTATTTATTTTTTGAAATATTTGGAATTTATGAAGATTAAAAAAATTAACTATTTAACACAATATTTAAATAGCGAGTAAACAATTAAATAATTAAAACAATAAAATTACCTTCAACTTTTACGATATAATCATAAAGTTTTGCTTTGTAAATTTTCATGTATTTTTTTCTTCGAATAGAAACATTAAATTGAAAATAATTTGATAGTTTGAGTTTGAGAGAATTCTATGATATACTGATTTTTTTGTGTGAGAAAAATGGTAAGACTTTCTCTTCTATTTATAGTAATTATAAATACACTAGTACCGTGCCCGTGCCGATTGGCACGGTGAACAGTATGAAATGAAAAGAAATAGAAAAAATAATATTGTCTTTATAGATTTATTCTCAATCAATCTTTATCTAGGGAGAGAAAAGTATTCGAAGAAAAAGAAGAAGTAACCAAGGTGGAAGAAAAAAATATAACCAGAACAACAAAGTGTAAATGTGAGGTGGGGTAAAGTGTAAGTCAGAATTTCCGTACACAACATCACAAATACAAAGTCCGTAATCTAAAATGTATAGGTTGTTATTAAAAAAATGGATGAACAAATCAAAAGATAATCTTTAAAATTGAGAAATAAATAGAATGCTTTCCATGCCTAAATTATTTTGATGAAAAGCAATCATAAATTATGAATAGAATAAAAAATATAGAAATAACAATCATTGTTTTGTTAACAACAAAAAACTAATCTCTTGGTTCCTCTTTGACGACACGGAAATCAAAAGCTTCACCTTGAACTCTTCTTACATACTCTTCTGCATACTCTTCCTGCATTTACAGACTAATAGATATCAACCACATTAATTTAACTATTTGATGCATTATATTCAATTATATTTGAACATAAAAAAACATACCAATTCGGTGAATAAAATTGGATCATCCCAAATATCATCATACATCGAGGTGGAGAAATTTGTAACGTATCAATTGGAGGTTTTCTCTTGTATATTTTTAGCCGCAAGTTGAGTCTCTTGTAGTTTTTCGACGAATGTGCGGGAACCTATTATAAACATGTATAAGATCAATATATATATATATATATATATATATATATATATATATATATATATATATATATATATATATATATATATATATATATATATATATGTGTGTGTGTGTGTGCAATATTTTATAAGCATTATGATCATTAACATTTATGTAAATATAATAACTATTTACCATATCACTTTGTGATTAAAGCCTTATAGAAGAACTTCAGGATAAACAATATTTGTTGTGGATGTGTTATCTTCCATTGGCAAGAGAATCGTTATCCTGCGAACGCAGGTACATCGAGATAACGCAACATATAATTGGCCATGAGTAAACACCGGTGTCCGAAGATCAATGCCGACAAACTTAACAGATTGACCTTGTGACTTATTTATAGTCATTGCAAAGCACAACCTAATTGGAAATTGGTGTCTTGTAATTGGAATAGTAAGTTCAGTCGCAGAAGGTGTATGAGAAATTCTTGGTATGGATATCAAATTTCTGCTTTATCTCACGGATAAGATTTCGGCTTCAATAATACGGTCTTACAATAACTACCCTTAATCTTGTTCCATTGCACAAACCATCCTTAGGTGCAAGATTCCTCAACAAAATAATTGGACAAACCGACTTTCAACCGTAAGTGTGAAAGGGGAAGACCAACGAGGATTCAATGAGTTCAAATACTCTATTGGGAGGGGTAAATATGTAACAAAAAATTAAAATTTGATAAAGGAGCCGTTATAAAAAATTTGAACAAAAATAACCCTCAAACAGTTTATTAACGAATATATTTGATAACATTATAGACATTTACAAAAAAAAAAAAAAAAGCGCTTAAACAGGCCACATCCCAACAGATCTTCTAATACGCGGGCCAAATCCCGATCCCAGTCACAATGTGGTATGTCCAAGTCCTTCCCGTTACTTATGCGGGCGGCCACAGGCACGTGCTCAACGGCCAAGGAACACGGGCTTGATGGGCCTCCGCGGGACTAAGCCCAAATTGACCATCTCCAACTCTATGGGGTCATGTAACCCCATTCAATTCTGGAATATGTCGGTTTTAGCACTTTCAAATTTTTAGAAAAATGATATTTTACTATTAAATGATGAATTTATACATTTTGACTTCTTTAATTTTGAGAAAATTTTGCATTAAATTATTATTTAAACCAGTAGTATCCTAAATTTGTATGCATCAATTATACCGATTATCTCAAAAATCTCGAACCCATTTACAAAAATTTCTTGCCTCATCACTAAAGTATACCATATTTTTTGTGAGTTTAATGATAATAATGTCAATTATAAAAATTATGGCCACATCTTCACTTAAAAAATAAAATTAAGGGCACATCTGTATTTTATCCAAAGTTGAGGATCATATCCTAATATATCTATGCATTTTCCTTTTCTTTTTTTGTTTGAACGAATGCATTTTCCCTAAATTAAGTAACATAAACCTAATTATTAACGGTCAACTTGTTTTCATTAGCGTGCACCATTTCTCTTTTAGTTGTATTGCGGAGAGTACCGAATTCCAATTAATGCAAGCCAACAAATTTAGTTGAATAGATTTCCAAATGCCCAGTAAAACGGAAAATAATCTCGACTTTTAAAATTTAATTTACTCAATTAAGAATGTCTCTCATAATTGTTTTCAAATTCAAATAATCTTGTATTCATTCTGTTGTCAATACAGTAAAGATTTCTTTTAAAGAAGAAGAAAAAGATAGAAGCTAAAAGGCTGTTTGAAATCAAACAGAAGCAACTCCAGGAAGCAATTTGCTGATTGGATGGTAGGAGAGTTGAATGATCAGAGTTACTCTCTCTCAGAAATCTTCTTTTCTAGAAGAGAGGGTGAAAAGGAAAAAATGAAGACTTGGGAAGCGCTGGAGAGAGGAGAGAGAGAGAGAGAGAGAGAGAGAGAGAGAGAGTGTGGGGAGTGATGGGGACATGCGTCAGTCCTGGGGGATTCCACGTGGCGAGACGGCATTGAAGTGGTTGGTTTTCTCCGGAGGGAGGGACTCTTTTGCAACAACAACATCAGCACAAAGCAATGCTGCCAATGTCAGTTTATGTATATGTGTGACCCCCGGTATTCCGTATCATATGCTCTCTCTCTCACATCACAAGCACTTTCTCTCTCTAGTTTTTTCATTTTGTCCCCTCTTTCCCGCTCTCTCTCCCTCCCATATCTATTTCATCTTTCTCTTGCTCCCTTGCATGCCCTAACCTCTCTTATGCTCGTTTTGGGTATCAATCTGATGTTGTTGGGTTATTGAATTCTCGTGAGCTTTTGATCTAATTCTTGGATTGGGTATGAATTTTCTCTCTATCTCTCTCTGTGTGTTACTTGGCAGTAATTGTTTGTATCTACTGATTTATTGGCTAAAGGGGGCTGTGGGTGATTCCTAATTTAATCCAAATTGAGATGATTTTAGGTGTGTTCACTTGTTTTAACTGCTTGATTGGTGTGAATTTTGTGTTATAAGCTTTAGTTTCTGGTAAAAAATTGATCTTTTTGGGTTATCAGTGGATGGGATTACTGGAAATCCGTTTTTTGGGGTTTAGTATAATGGTTAGTTGAAATTGTTTACTGTTTTTGCTGTGTTTTTATTTCCCCCATAGTATATTTAGGTAGTAATTAGCAAGTTGATGATTCTATTATTCGTTGTTTTGTTTGTTTTAGCATTTGATGTAGTTTTATTTGGGAACTGAATGGCTCTTATTTATTGTTATGATGTTTATTGAATTGATATTCTGAAGTTCTGTTTAAAACTTTGGAGTTGCTCGTCCAAATGGCGTAGTCAAATGGGTTATAGGTTTTGAGGATCAAGGGTTTATCAATGGAATAAGGCTTAGCCTAATTGTGCTAGTTGCAGTTTCGTTTACAGTGGAGGTGGAAAAAAGAGTTGGGGAAGCTTTGATTGCATTGAAAAGGGGAAATGGGTTCTGAGTTTGTAGGACCAAATGCGATTGGTTGGTGGGTCTAGGGCACTTGTACAAAAATATTTCTGAGGTAATCAAAACGGAGCTTTGGGTTTTGAGATAAATGGTTAACATACTGATTAAGATTCGGTCCGCCTGCAAGTGGACGGAGGCTGCGTATCTCATGGAGGTTGTAGAGGAGAGCTTGGAAATCAACCTTGTGATGAATAAATCTGTGTTTTTGAGGGTTAAATGGGGTTGGTTTGTGAGTGTGAGGTACTGGCGTGGATCGGTACATCATTTAATACTTCATGGGACGTTGGGTGATTTAATTGTGGTCATCTAGATTCAAACTGTATTTTGTTGTTCCATGCTTGGTATTATTAATAGCTTGTCTGATAGCTGCACTGGTATTTTGATTTCAAATTTCATGAATTAGGATTAGTAGTTTTGAACATTAGCCGTCATAAGTTACTTTAGGTGCACTGATGACTTGGAACTACAAAATGATTCAGCCTAAATAGGTTTAATCTTAGTATGGATTATTCTCTCTCTATCTAAAATAAATTGTCCACCTTTGATTGGGCACACACTGTTAAGGAAATCAATTTGACTGGATTAAAAAATTAGCAATTAGTGGATACAAGCGCTCACAATTAAACGGAATGTGAACCTTATTTTGAATCAACCCCAAAAGGAATAGGGGACACTTATATGGATCGAAGACAGGCACTTGCTCATATTTCATACTTAACTTCAAGGTATTTATTTGCATTCGACATGCAACAAGACATGTGAATTTAAGGTTCCAAAACTATTCGAATAGTGTGTTAAAATCCATATTTTTGCATTCACGGCTTAATTTTCTAAGCACATATATAGCTAGGATTTCAACTCTATGTATTAGCTGCACCATCTACTATTTAAGATGGTCTAATCCCTTCTATGTTCCCTTTTTGTTGCACATATTTATAAAGCTCATGCAATATACCGTCTTATAGATATCGTGTAATGAAGGCGATTGGATTTTTGTAAAAGCCATGATCATGCACATAGAGTTGGTTTGGTTGGCGTCAGATAATCGTGGCTTTAACAACAATGTTTTTTAAGATTTTCGATGACAGTAATGGCAGTTATATTCCTTTCTGATGCTTGAGAGAAAGTCATATAGTTGAGTTTGGTCAAACATACTATTTATATACGACTTGTTGAGTAAGAATGGGGCTTTGCCTTTTTTTTTGAACCTTGTTTCACTTAGCATTTTTATATGGCATTTATTTCAGTTTCCTATGAATTTGATTTTGATATTATTGAAGTGAGCTTAACTCTTATTTTTTCTACTTATCCTTATTGTTTCTGCTGCGCATTTTTTGTGTTTTGGTTTCTATGGTTTGGTTTTGTTCAACTCTTTGTCAAATTGTTCATTGGTTATTTCAAGATATGAACTAAAGGATCTCAACCTTCTTGATGGTCCTCAATAACCTGCAATATTCTTCACAGCACTGTTCTTCATGAATGAAAAAAAGGTTCCTGGGATGGAGGACAATGGTTCATTAACTAGTAGAATAATTAATAGAAATTGGGTCTTGAGGCGCGGCCCGAAGAAAGATACCATTTGGTCCAGACAAGTCAACCATAAATATGATTGCATTCCATCAGAATCTCATACAAATGCTTCGCCAACACTTAATTGATAATATTGCTTCTGCTCGTTCTTCTAGCAAGAAGAAAGGGACATGAAATAGGATAAACCCTTCTCTCTCTCTCTCTCTCCCCTATACTCTTAATGAGTGGTTTTTGTGTCAATCTCCATTTATAGCATCTTTTCCACCTTACATTTTTTTCACTTCTTGGTATATAGGCATGTTTTTATTTAGAACATACATAATTAAATAAGCTTGTTTTGTGTTCTCACTCCTTCGTTGGCTGTACTTCTCTTAACGATGTATTTATGGAAATGCTTTAATACTAAATATCCTCTTTTCTTCTTCACTAAGAAATCAGCCATGTCGTAGTAAGTTGAGCTACTTATCCTATTTTATACCTTCTTCACCAAGCAACCAGCATTCGTCCCGACTCTTCTATTTCAGGCTTTCTGCTCCTTTGTGAGCTGCATTTCAAGTTCAAATGCCTGTTCTTTATTATTGAGACTAGCATGCATCGCATCCAATGTGTTTTTAAGAATACCTAGTAATACAAAGCTATCTTATGACCATCTTGCCATTTTTAGCAGTGTACAACACTTACAGTAGTAGTATTGACTACTTTTTTTTTTTGTCTTTCAGTACTATTATGAATGTTTCCATCTCTGTGATCTTGGTGGTAACTTGCTTTGTTGCGATAGCTGTCCAGAAACATATCATCTTCAATGCCTAGATCAACCTCTTAAGGTTTATTCAATGATGTAGGCTAATGCATTTCTAAGTCTTGTTTGTTTTTTTATTAATCTATACTGATATTTAGTGCTAATTATCGTCTCTTTCATTTGTTTGGTCAATTTGTTGTTTCCTAGCGCATTCCTAATGGTAAGTGGCAATGTCCAAATATGTTCTCTTAAAAATAGCCCAGCTGATGCCACTCTCGAGAAGTTGATCCTATCTCTAAGCTGAGCAAGAGCAAAGATGGTGGTTGGAAAATCTAAAAGTGAGAGTAGATCAGTTCAGAAATGACAAGATCTCCCCGGATTTTGAGGAGCTCTATTAACTGGAAAGAAAGGATCATCTAGGGTAAAGGCAAATCTTCTTTATCCCACACTGAAGAAGATGCATCTTCACGCTATAGCCTAAGTCATCCGTCTGGCGATATATTTCTGCTGAAGATGATGTCATTTTCGAATCTTGATACTGGGAAAGAGTTGGAGGCATCTCCTAATGATGCATTTGAGGAAACAAAGTCGGGTTATGGAGTTGAAGACATAAGGAAGAGACCTCTGGCAGGAAGTCTATCCTGTCTTGTGGTGAAGATTCTCTAGGGAACAATGGTGTTCTAAGAGTTAGATGCTTTAATTAACAAAGCTCCCGAAAAAGAAAGCGAAAAGTTCCTTTTGGGGAAGTTCAAAAGAAGGCGAGGACCGTTGATGAAAAATATGCTGCTGATAATTCTCAAAAACACAACGGATCAAAGGCTCATTTGAGATGCCTTGGGTGTGGTAAACCTCAGCGAAAGCCTGAAGTCATTGAATGAGGCATCTGCATCCTCTATCAAAAAATCATGTAGGTCAAGATGGAGTGTATAAAATCCTAACTCCTACGGATTATTCACTCTTGTGTCCTTTACTAAAGTTTGTTTTGTTAACCTTTTATTTGCTTATCAAGCTTTCAGTTTAGGATCTTTCCTGCTTTCTTGTCTGAAGCTTAAGAAAATAGGAAAAAAAGGAAGAGCAAATTCCATCACAAAATAGTGTGACGTTTGCGTATCACAACACTTCTATTACATTAATCAACTTTCCGTAATTAATTGTTTGGCTAGTATAGTGATAGTCTTTAGATTATGTATAAGAAAGAATTATTACCTGTAAGCAACAACTACAAATGATGGTTTTCAAACTGGAGTTAAGCATTGTGAGATCTATCCTCAAATCATGAAAGGTCATCAAGAACATGTTTTTTTTTTTTTTTGACTAGTATGGAGGTCTATTACAAAGCGAAGAATATTCATTTCCGTGCACAAGAAGTTATCTCCCACAAAAAGTGTGAAAACCAGAAAATTTAACGTATTTGAGAGACGCCGTCTTCTAGATGGAGAAAATATAGAGAAGGAGGGTTGGAAATTGTGAGCGGTGGCGTCTTCTACGTTGGCCTTTTCAGCATTTTCAAATTGAGTGACAATGATAACAGTGATGAAGTTTGCAACTCAAATATGT